>OX578136.1:130223143-130358143 GCA_951213105.1 Amaurobius ferox
TCATTCCCTTATTCCCTATGAAATTTAATTTCAATTTATAAAAAAACATTTAAATTTCTGATTGATCAATTAACTCTAATACACATCTACACACAAATATATATTTATATATATACGTATTAGTGAATATAAACTTGGTACTAAATTCATTAAAGATAAATTCGTAAGAGTATACAGGGGAAAGTCATTTATTGCTCATATCAAATAACATTATATGAAGGCGTGGAACTGAACCTAAAATATGCAAAACAAATTAACATAAAAATTTGGGGACGAGCTTTGAATTAAAATGTTTTAAATTATATATAATTAATGGGAAATTTTGTTTGGATACATTTTGAAAGAGCTGTAAGTTATTCATCCACCTTAAAATTATATTTTGGTTCCTTTAAGTACGTAATTATTAGTTTTTCTTCATTAAAAGGCTTTTCAAAGTAAATACTTGATGCTACCTTTTAGCAAAGAAAATTAGCGTTAATTATAAATGAGAAAGCGGAGATTTAACGAGATATTTAGCCATTAATGGGATAATATAAAAGAGGATAATAAAAAAAATTAGAAAATTGGATACAAAAGATGAATATGGTATCTATCTCAGTTTTGTAAGTAGGTGTTTTAATATAAAAATTAAAATCAAGTCACCTTTAATAAAGTTGTAATGATAATTATTTATTAAATATAGTTACAATATATTTATCAAAAGAAATTTTTTATGATCACTATAATAGTCTAAACTTTTTTTGTTTTCCCAGACCTCTTCAGAACCCCCACCCCCGGAAACATAGAAGGCTGAATCTATATTGAAAGATCAATCTCGACTAACCAATGCATTCCAGAGGGATTTTGCTGGATTGAGATAGTTACTGCAGATCTGTTGCAGACTTACACATGCGCACTGTGTCTTACTTAAATCAGTATTTTCTGGTTATTCACGTGTTCCCATCGTGACCTTCATTCTTGGTCGCTCTGTCTCTCCATTGATGGGTGCTTCTGACTATGCACATATGGGGGATCAGCCTTTGCAATGCAACGGTTCCGTGAGCATTGCCCGGGCTATAAAAGCTGCTTTAAACGGGAATGAGGAGTCGCAATCCTCCTCTACCATTAGTTGCACTGCATTTGGTTTCCCTTTCTTTACTTGGATATTTTTTACTCGGGATAGTGAGCTGCATTTGCGCCTTTTCCTTGGTGGTATTGGATTGTATTGGGAATTATACAGTAAACCTTCTACACGTTGTGCCTGACACTGACTTTAGTTTCTACCCAGATAACTTGGATCTCATAGAAACACACATGGAAAATAACAATCACGTTGATTTCCTGGATATTAGCATTCTTTACGATAAAAACAATTGTTTATATACCATTTTATACGACAAGAGAAATACTTTCAAGACCAGCATCAACCATGTTATCGATTGGCACTCAAATTTGAGTACAAATATATTACGAAATATTATTGTAAATCATCTAAAACGTAATAAAAGGATCCATATTTTCAAAAAAGATCGAACTACAAATGACAGAAGAATAGTGCAAGAGGCGATCATGAAACATTATCCTGCAAATTTCCTTAGACATTATTATAGTACTGTATACAACGATGTAAGAAACGCTTATTTTAAGGATATAACTTGTACACACCTGTGATGTTATCGATTTTGGAAATGCTAACTGTGAGATTCACCTGCACAGAATTAACTGATAGCGCACCCTTGTGGTAGTATAATGCTATATATAGTTTGCACTCTCCTTTGTAAACGACTCTTGGCCTTTTTCATTATGGTTTTTTACTTCGGCTTTGTACTTCGGATCTTTCTTCGATACTTGACTTTTGTACTCACTTCCACGGTCAGTGTCTTGTGCTCGACATCATTTCGTAAGTCAAGTTTCGTCAAAGTATTTGGTACCGGGAGTGTTACCTGAGTGTAATAGCATGCTATAACCGGGAACGAGGGGTCATCATCCCCCTCGGCCATTAATGCCTTCCCGCTGGCTTGATTCCCATTTTTTCCTTAATAATTTTATTTGCTATAACTGCTTTACGTACTTGTGCAGCATTGCGCATCTACGTTAAGCCTTTTTCATACTTATGTATGCTTTCGTTTTCTTCATCTGATTACTTTTGTATTATATATATATATATATATATATATATATATTATACGAATTTTATATTGCTTGTAATTTCACTAAATACTTATGACTCATTCCCTTATTTCCTATCAAATTTAATTTTGATTTATAAAAAAAAAACATTTAAATTGCTGATTGATCAATTAACTCCAATACACACCCACACATACAAATATATATTTATATATATATTCGTAATAGTGAATATAAATTTGGTACTAAATTCATTAAAGGTAAATTCGTAACAGTATATAGGGGAAAGTCATTTATTGCTAGTATCAAATAACATTATATAGGCGTGGAACTGAACCTAAAATATGCAAAACAAATTAACATAAAAATTTGGGGACGAGCTTTGAATTAAAACGTTATAAATTAAATATAATTAATGGGGATTTTTGTTTGGATGCATTTTGAGAGAGCTGTATGTTATCCATCTACCTTAAAATTACATTTTGGCGCCTTTAAGTACGTAATTATTAGTTTTCCTTCATTAAAAGGCTTTTCTAAGTAAATACTTGATGCTACCTTTTAGTAAAGAAAATTAACGTTAATTATAAATGAGAAAGCGGAGATTTAACGAGATATTTAGCCATTGATGGGATAATATAAAAGAAGATAATACCTTTTATAAAAAAAATTAGTTAGAAAATTGGATACAAAAGATGAACATGGTATCTATCTGAGTTTTATAAGTAGATATTTTAATATAACAATTAAAATCAAGTCACCTTTAATAAAGTTGTAATGATAATTATTTATTAAATATAGTTACAATATATTTATCAAAGGAAATTTTTTATGATCACTATATATAATAGTCTAAAATTTTTTTGTTTTCCCAGACCTCTTCAGAATCCCCACCCCCGGAAACATAGAAGGCTGAATCTATATTGAAAGATCAATCTCGACTACGGTACAGAACTTAATTGGACCGAATTTTCAATTTACCTCATCAAGGTCAGGAAGTATTGTCAAACTCCCGAGAAGTCCCTGATTAACCTAGATCGCTAAATCTTTGCATACTTATACTATCAACCATTAGACATAATTTAACACAGCCGTGTTTTAGATTTAAAAAAAATATGGTGTGAACAAACAGCACATGATTTTCACTATAGATGCAAATTCATTTTCTTTGTCATTCATAATTCAATGAGTTTAATTGCACAAAATTACATTGATATCTATTCAAAATTACACCGAATATGTAAATTTAATTCAATTTCAGTTTTCATATGGTGATTGGCCTTATTTTCAAATGACAGTGTCGCAAAAATACTTCCAAACAAAAGTATCTCGATGACAGTTAATCAAAAAGTGTTGAAGAGGCTTTTATTCTATTCGTCGTAAAAAATGAAAATATGAAACAAGCATTTAATTAATACATTTAAGAATATTTAATTTTATAGCATATTTTGACGATTTTTGAAGACCATTTTGCAAAAAAGGGCAGGTTTTATTTGTACAAATTTACAAATTGTACCAAAATCTAACCAGCATCAGGGTAAATCACAAGAGACATACCTTTCAGCTTTTGCAAATTTTCGTTGAATAGACTGTATTATAGAGTGAATACATACATTACTCAGATACAAAGACACACACACAAACGTCACGTTAAAAGTAGCTTTACCGTGTACAAGAATGCTCAAAACGTGTAAATCCTTTAAAATATCGAGTTCCGATTTTCGATGCGATTTTAATACCTCCCCTATATACATTGCCATGGAAAAGTTAAAAGGGATATAAACTAAAAGGTACTGATTTGGCAACTGAAAAAATAATTTTTAGGAGTGGTTTTACCTTTTTCTTTGATTATGTTCTTCATCGGTTTCATAAGAAATATAAGATAATATAATAAATTGATCGCCCCAGGGATTTTGACCCCATTCCAACCCACCAACCCAGTATCCATGCCCAGAACTACCCGTAAAAATTTCAATGTTGTAAGATAGTTTAAAAAAAAGCTCAATATTCAGCTTCACTTCTATCTTCTATATAATAAAAGGCAATGTCTGTGTGTGTGTGTGTGTGTGTGTCTTATACACTATACGTTTCGCGACCGCGCGTCGGAGAGTTACGAAATTTGGCAATCGGAGACCCTGGGGGGTGGGAAGGGGACACGTGAAAACCGATTTTCAAAATTCTAATTATTTTTTTATTTATTTAATGTTTTATGCGATTTCGACCTTTTTTTGATCTTTTTGCCCTTTTTTCTCCTCGATCCAGACATCGTAGAAAAAAACAAATCACACCATCGGAAAGAGCAGAGAATTTCGAGTAAAAATATATCAATTTCAAATCTCCATTTCGATTTCTAATATTTTTTAAAGATTTTAAAACAAAAGTCACTTTTGGCTCAAGAAAACGATTTTTGGTTTTTAAATTCTCGCATCGTGAAAAGTACTCATAATTTCGACTAATAATTTACATTTTCAGAAAGGTCAAACATCTGGCATTCTTACAAGTCTAATCTGGTCCAGAAATAATGAAAATTGCCTTCAGGATCGCAATTTTAAAGACGTCATGATTTTAAATTTCTCGCCGTTCCGCTCGGCGTTCCGTTCGTTTCTCCCCCGCTGAAGCAGGGAAGGTGGTGGGTGGGGACGTCAAGGTGGAGGTGACGTCACGGTTCTGAATAGACCGCCTTTGCTCTATATAAATTATTATATTTATATTTTAAATGATGGGACGATCTGGATTTTTTAAATGTATATTTTAACTTTTGGATATTTTAAATGGATATTTTAATTTTATGGATATTTTAAATGATGGAACAATGAAACAATGGAATGAGGATGATGGAATTAAGCATATGGTCATTTTAAATTGCAAATTAGCGCGCGGGAAGTTAGCGGTAGGCCCGGGTTCGATTCCCGCCACTGCCAAAACTGCCGCCGTGTTTACGTGGAATACGATCACGTTAAATATGTGGGTCCGTAAGTCCTTCCGAGAGGTTGGTGGTAGGGGAAGGAGGATACGGCCCCTGTGGATGCCTCCCCCACTGGGTTCCCGTCTAAATTGGGTGAATATGTAGAAAGTTATGGAGATTGTCGCGGAGGGCGCGGCAGCCCAGTGTTTAGCGCGCGGGAATTGCACTCAGTAGGCCCGGGTTCGATTCCCGCCACTGCCAAAACTTACGCCACGTTCACGCAGAGTACGATCACGTTAAACATGTGAGTTCGTGAGTCCTTCCGAGAGGTTGGTGGTAGGGGAAGGAGGGTACGGTCTAAATTGGGTGAATAAAAAGAAAGTTATGGAGATTGTCGCGTAGGGCAAAGTAGCCCAATGGTTAGCGCGCGGAAATTGCACTCGGTAGGCCCGGGTTCGATTCCCAAAATTGCCGCCGTGTTTACGCGGAGTACGATCACGTTAAACATGTGGGTCTGTAAGTCCTTCCGAGAGGTTGGTGGTAGGGGAAGAAGGGTACGGTCCCTGTGGATGCTTCTCCTACTTGGTTCCGGTCTAAATTGGGTGAATAAAAAGAAAGTTATGAAGAATATCGCGGAGGGTGAAGTACCCCAGTGGTTAGTGCGCGGGATTTGCACTTGGTAGGCCCGGGTTCGATTCCCAAAATTGCCGAATAAAAATAAAGTTATGGAGATTGTCGCGGATGGCACGGTAGCCCAGTGGTTAGCGCGCGGGAATTTCACTCGGTAGGCCCGGGTTCGATTCCCGCCATTGCCAAAACTGCAGCCGTGTTCACGCGGAGTACGATCACGTTAAACGTGTGGGACTGCAAGTCCTTCCGAGAGGTTTGTGGTAGGGGAAGGAGGGTACGGTCTCTTTGGATGCCTCCCCCATTGGGTTCCGGTCTAAATTGTGTGGCACTTCCTGGCCTTCCAAGCAGTTACCTTACACCTTTCTGGTAGTTACCTTACACCTTTATGGATATTTTAATTTATAGATATTTTAAATGGATATTTTAATTTTATGGCTATTTTAAATGATAGAACGATGGAACGAGGATGGTGGAATTAAGAGCCTAGCATATGGTCATTATAAATTTAAATTAGAGCGCGAGAATTGCACTCGGTAGGCCTGGGTTCGATTCCCGCCACTGATGCGGAGTACGATCACCTTAAACATATGGGTCGATAATTCCTTCCGAGAGGTTGGTGGCAGGGAAAGGAGGGTACGGTCTCTGTGGATGCCTCCCCTACTGGGTCCTGGTCCAAATTGGGTGAATAAAAAGAAAGTTATGGAGATTGTCGCGGAGGGCGCGGTAGCCCAGTGGTTAGCGTGCGGGAATTTCACTCGGTAGGCCCGGGTTCGATTCCCTCCACTGACAAAACTGCTGCCGTGTTCACGCGGAGTACGATCACGTTAAACATGTGGGTCCGTAAGTCCTTCCGAGAGGTTGGTGATAGAGGAAGGAGGGTACGGACCCTGTGGATGACTTTCCCACTGGGTTCCGGTCTAAATTGGGTGAATAAAAAGAAGGTTATGGAGATTGTCGCGGAGGGCGCGGTAGCCCAGTGGTTGGCGCGCGGGAATTGCACTCGGTAGGCTCGGGTTCGATTGCCGCCACTGCCAAAACTGCTGCCATTTTCACGCGGAGTACGATCACGTTAAACATGTGGATCCGTAAGTCCTTCCGAGAGGTTGTTGGTAGAGGAAGGAGGGTACGGACCCTGTGGATGCCTCCCCTACTGGGTTCCGGTTTAAATTGGGTGAATAAAAAGAAGGTTATGGAGATTGTCGCGGAGGGCGCGGTAGCCCAGTGGTTAGCGCGCGGGATTTGCACTAGGTAGGTCCGGGTTCGATTCCCGCCATTGCCAAAACTGCCGCCGTGTTCAGGCGGAGTACGATCACGTTAAACATGCGGGACCGTAAGTCCTTCCGAGAGGTTGGTGGTAGGGGAAGGAGGGTACGGTCCCTGTGGATGCCTCCCCCACTGAGTTCCTGTCTAAATTGGGTGGCACTTCCTGGCCCTCCAAACAGTTACCTTACACTTTACTGGTAGGTCGCGCCAGCGAGTGTGCCACGGTTAGAATTTGCCACGGTCAGAATTTTCAAGGGTAGCGAACAGGCTGGTCGCCAAAGGCGGCTAGTAAATAATAAAAGGCAATGTCTGTGCGTCTGTCTGTCTGTCTTATACACTATACGTTCAGCGACCGCGCGTCGGAGAGCTACGAAATTTGGCAATTGGAGACCCGGGAGGGTGGGAAGGGGACACGCGAAAACCGATTTTTAAAATTTTAATTATTTTTTTGTTATTTAATGTTTTATGCGATTTCGACCGTTTTTTGAATTTTTGCCCTTTTTTCTCCTCGATCCAGACATTGTAGAAAAAAACAAATCACACCATCGGAAAGAGCAGAGAATTTCGAGTAAAAATATATCAATTTCAAATCTCAGAGATAAATTCTAATATTTTTTTATGATTTTAAAGCAAAAGTCACTTTTGACTCAAAAAAAACGATTTTTGGTTTTTAAATTCTCGCATAGTAAAAAGTACTCAGAATTTCGACTAATAATTTACATTTTTAGAAAGGTCAAATATCTGGCATTCTTACAAGTCCAATCTAGTCAATAAATAATTATAAATATTCACAGGATCGCGATTTTAATGACCTAAGGATTTCCAATTTCTCGGCGAACCGCGTTTTCACCCGCTGAATTTTCTCCCCGTCTCCATGGAGACCGCCCTTCCGGTTTTAAATGAATTAAGATATGTGTTGTATACAACGGGTGAAATGATTATATTTATATGATATTTTAAATGGATATTTTAAATGGTTATTTTAAATAATTTAAATGATTGCATTATGGTGGATTGAATTGTGGTGATGTATTTGAAATTATTATATTTATGTATTTGTGGAACGATATGGATGATTGATGGAACGTTTTAATTTATGGATATTTTAAATGATGGAACGATGGAATGAGGATGATGGAATTAGAGCTTAGCATATGGTCATTATAAAATTTAAATTAGCGCGCGGGAAGTTAGCGCACGGGAAATGCACTCGGTAGGCCCGGGTTCGATTCCCGCCAGTGCCTAAACTGCCTCCGTGTTCAGGCGGTGTACGATCACATTAAACATGTGGGTCCGTAAGACGTTCCAAGAGGTTGTTGGTAGGGGAAGGATGGTACGGTCCCTGTGGATGCCTCCCCCACTTGGTCCCGGTCTAAATTGGGTGAATAAAAAGAAAGTTATGGAGATTGTCGCGAAGGCGCAGTAGCCCAGTGGAGTACGATCACGTTAAACATGTGGGACCGTAAGTCCTTCCGAAAGTTGGTGGTAGGGGAAGGAGTGTACGGTCCCTGTGGATGCCTCCCCCACTGAGTTCCGGTCTAAATTGGGTGGCACTTCCTGGCCGTCCAAACAGTTACCTTACACCTTTCTGGTAGGTCGCGCCAGCGAGTTTGCAACGATCAGAATTTGCCACGGTCAGAATTTTCAAGGGTAGCGAACAGGCTGGTCGCCAAAGGCGGCTAGTATATACATAAAAGAGAAAAAATTAACACTTGATACTTCTCATTGCGAGTTAAGAATTGATGTTGTGTTGTATAAAGAAACTCTATAAATGTATCATAAAAGAGATTTAATATCAGATGAAACATTGATTACACAATCGAAAAAGGTTAAAAAGTATACAATAATATACAGGGTGATTATAATTAAAGTTCCAGGTTTGAAAATGGTCTCAAATAAAAAGCACTGGTCAGAATGATTTGAAATTTTGCTTGAACATTTGTGGAGCAATGGAATTTTGTTTGGTGAAGAAAAAAACAGTAGTTCTAAAAGTCGCCGCTAGAAGAGTAATTGGCGCTTTACTACACTAGAATGCAATACAAAAGTAATAAACGTTGACTTACTCATTTTCTAATGACGTAATAAATGTTCAATATGCTGTCCTTCGCATTCTGAAACAAGCTAAAAGCGCAAAATAGCGTGTTCAACAACAGATTTGAGTGTTTCTGTAGAGATGTCGTGGATGTGATGCGTGATGCTAGCTTTAAGTTCCGCTAAATTGGTAATATGTCCATTAAACACCACATTTTTCAGATGCCCCCAAAGTCAAAAATCACATGGATTGAGGTCAGGGGAACGTGATGGCCATTTTACAGGAAAATGGCGAGTGATGATTCTGTCATCTCCAAAATGACTGCGAAGTAGCCGCTTCACTGGTTTTGCGATATGTGGTGGAACCCCATCCTGCATGAAAATAGTGTTATCGATACACTAACGCTCTTGCAGTGTGGGTATAACGTGACTTTTCAAAAGACGTTCATATCAATGGCCATTCACAGAACAGGTGACGGGGCCATGAGGACCAACTTCTTCAAAAAAGAAATGCGCGATGATAAACGCTGCTGTAAATCCGCACCACACAGTGACTTTGGGGAAATGAAATGGCACCTGGCGTAGTTCCTGTGGATTTTCGGTTGCCCAGATTCTGCAATTTTGCGTTTTAATAGTTCCGTGGAGATGGAAGTGTGCTTCGTCAGTCCACAAAACGTTCCAGAGCCGTTCATAGTCCACTTGCATCCGAGCCAGAAATTGAAGTGCGAACATTTCACGTATAAAATTGTCCGCAGGTAGCAACTGTTGAACATGGGTCAGTTTGTAAGGATAACATTTCAAAATGTGTTTCAAAATTTTTTGCACCGTACTGGAAGGTGCGTCTAATGATCGGGCAATTCCACGTGCACTCGTAGATGCATTAGCGTTACGCTCTTCTAACGCTGTAACTACGTCTTCCACTATCTCTTCATCGACTACTTTCTGTTCCCTGCCAGGTTTGATGTCCAAAGAGCCAGTCTCTTCAAATTTTAAAATCATTTTGCCCAAGCTTTTGCCAAACAGAGGACCAGATTTTAACTTTTTCAACGTTCTGAACTTTCTAAGAGCTACTAAACAAGAGCTGTTATTCTTATAAAACAATTTGACAAGAAGAGCATGATCTTTTAATGATAGAGTCATTGCGACAAAACAATAGAGATTTTTCATTAAATTATGAGAAACAAGTTTCGCTCTTCCTTTTTATAGCAAACGTTTATTGCAACGTCACTTCCTTATGCATATTTGCAGCAGCATTTGAAGAGCAATTATGCAAAACAATTTAAATCCACTTTTTGTGAAAAAAAGATAGGGCTTACGTTTGCTTAGAATTTAACATTGTTTCAATGGATGACATTTTTTTCATTACTTGCATGCATATGATGATGAAAGATCAACTTTTAATTCAGAATTCAAAGGACAGCAAATTGAACATTTATTACGTCATTAGCCAATGAGTAAGTCAACGTTTATTACTTTTGTATTGCATTCTAGTGCAGTAAAGCGCCAATTATTCTCCTAGCGGCGACTTTTTGAACAAATGCTTTTTTTTCTTCACCAAACAAAATTCCATTACTCCACGAGTGTTCACGTAAAATGTCAAATCATTCTGACCAGTGCTTTTTATTTGAGACCATTTTCAAACCAGGAACTTTAATTATAATCGCTCTGTATATATATATATATATATATATATATATACTTCTTTTTAATTACACGGTTTTAGTAAAATGCATTAAAAAGTAAGAAAACAATGTTTAGCTATCACAACTTTCTTGGTCATATGTAACTAAAAATAAAATCGTAGGACGCCCATAAAAGAATTGTATTTGGACATTAACAGAAGAAGTGATAACATAGAAATGACACATAAGAATGGCGTATTTTTTAATTAAAATTGTGAAAGAGAAATTTATATGAATTTAATATAATCATTCGTATATATGTCATTTCTATGTTATGACTTCTATTGGCCCTTAGAATCCTCTTAATATATCCACATACAATTTTTTATGGGCGCCCCACGATTTTATTTCTAATCGCATATAACCAAGAATGTTGTGAAAGCTAAAAATTATTTTTTACTTTTTAGTGTATTTCACTAAAACTGTGTAAATTAAAACGTTTTCTATATATATCTTTACGTGCGGATATTGTAATATCCACCACATATGCAGGAATCAAATTATTTCCAATTGAAATTTGTTTTAGTGAAATTATGCGAGTAAATAGAAGAAAGAGAAAAATAGTAAATAATAAAACAAATTAAGATTTTTTTTAATAATCATAAATCGATTTAAATAGAAATGGTAAATATCGCAAGACAATAATTCGAAAAACAAATAACCGAGGGGGGCCCCGATGCAGATGATTACTTGTTTTCCGAATATTTCTTGGACATTTTGTAATATTTCTTGGACAGATGCTTTATATTTTGTTAAAATATAAAAACTAATGTTTGTAGCAGCACAAATATGCTTGATTTGCACTTTATAATCTCATTTAAGTATTCACACACTCCATGGAAAGATAATATTTGGAGTGCTAATCTAATTTCTCATTAAGTCATACTGCATATCGTAATATGAAATATTTTCTGACATCGATACATATACCCCATTATAATTATCACTCTGTACATTTAAAACTTTTTTTCAGCTAATTTCTCATTGTGATATTAAAAAGAATCTCGATTTATATATTTAATTAATTTATATATTTAATTTATAATATTAATTTATGATTTATATATTTAATTACTTAATTTATTTATTTAATTTATAATTTATATATTTAATTACTTAATCTCATTAAAGTGTTCACACACTCTGTGTAAAGATAATATTTGGAGTGTTAATTAAATTTCTCATACAATAAGTCATATTGCATATCTTAATATGAAATATTTTCCGACATCCATACAAATACCACATTTTAATTATCATTTAAAACTTTTCTTCAGCTATTTTCTCATTGTGATATCAAAAATAAACTCAATTCATATATTTAAACCTCGCCCCAATGCTTTTACCTGACGGTAAATTTCGTGCTATAAAGCGAAACGAAAAACAAATTATCCTACAATGAAAAATGCTCCTGACATCTTTCGCAACCAAATATCCGCTTCTAATAAATTTTATGATGCGCAGACATGTAAGAATTCCTGTCTACAAAATCAGGAAATTAAAAACGTAAGTTGTTTTTCGAATTTGCTTCCCGACTTTGTATTTTTCACAGCAAGAGCGATTACGTTTATATGGAGAATTGTTTGGATTTTTTTTTTTTTTTTATATTAATAGTTAACTGCATAGAATAAATTAAAAATAATATATGGAGAGGAAGTCTTGGCTCGACATTCTCATGCATTTATATTGTATGTTGCTCAAGTTCATTTAAGTCACAATAATTTTATACTTTTAATATTTTATACTCACAGAGCCTGTCTATAGGGGGGCGTTTCAAATGTTAGGCCCTCGTTGCACAATGCAGTATCCATGCACCGTTTTGGCGATATTATACACTCGTTATTATGACATAGTCCTGATACTTGTAATGAACCATCTCTGCCTAAACTGCCACCTTGTTGACGCGGAGTACAGTCACGTTACATATGTAGGTCCTTAAGTCCTTCTAAGAGATGGCTGATAGGGGAAGGAAGGTACGGTCTCTGTCGATGCCGCCCCTACTGGGGCCGCCCCTATTGGGTGACGCTTCATGGCCGATATCTTACACCTTCGGGTAGGTTGGACAGTGCGGGTCATAGAAGAAGAATAAGATTCTTGTAATAACAGCATGAAAATGTGCTATGTACCATCATTTTTCGTACATCTATGGAGACTGACACTTATGCCACGTAGTCGGTTTCAAACCGACGAGCATCACATTAAGATCTCTCAATTTACTTGTACTCTACTACCAGAAATTCCCAATGTTATCCAGGATAAGACTGAAATAAAACTAATGCAGTACATTATTTTTACCATAAACATGCTCTCATTTAAACCTAACAAACTAATGAAAAAAGTTTATATATATATCTGTTGAACCGAATAATTGAAGCTTTAAGTCATCGTTACAGACAGAAAAAAACAGTTAATTTAACTGTTGTTGGTCTGAAGGCGTATATAGGAAGATAAATTATATATCAAACATTATTTGGACTCAGCATCATTACCTGAAAGATGTCTTATTATATTAGACTGCGCATTTCAGAAGATATTTACTTGGGAAGTGTATTGGGAATTTCCTTATATATTGAATAGGTACAAAATAATAATTTTTCTATAATAAACCTGCTACTAATTAATTTAACAAACGAGTAAGAAAATATGCGAATATATTTAGAGGCCCTCGAATCATGAGCAGTCATGACAGACAAACAGACAAAGGGTAAAATGTTTGTAATTCTCAAGTAGTTTGGGGATATTTAATTTCGAAGCGTGTATCGAAATTTATCTTTTCATATATTTATATTAGATGAACTTCCACATTTACTCTCCATAATATCCATTTTGCATAACGATTTTCACCGCAATTTCCAATTTAAGAACATGACGAAGTTGAACCTATTGTTAAAATATTGAAGACACCAAATTATTTTTACTTTGTCAACATACATACATAGTATACTGCGTAGAGGAATTAATATGACTGGGGTCGTCAAAAATTGGAATACGGAAGAGGACGCTTCAAGCATCTCTGAACTCGAATCAAACGTTTTACCAGTAATATCTGTGTATCTATGTTAGCGTATATATTAGTGTGTCTGTATGTCAGTGTGTGTCTGGTGTATATGTATGTTAGTGTGTGGTTGTATTGTAAAGAACCTTGCTATCCCAACTTTGGAATCAAAATCTTCGCACTGGCCAGCCAACGCTCTACCGTTGAGCTACTGGGAGAGATTCGCAAGCTCTTCTCAACTATGTGGCCGCCGAGAGATAATATATTATACTATCCGAGATGATGTACTATATTCTATTATATTCATATATTCTCTGAGAGATAATACTTTTGTAAATGTTTTGTATTTGGGTGCTCAAGAATTCGCTAATAATCATGTATTTTATGCATTTGATATTTATTACATAATTGCATTCTGTTGAAATTTTTGCCCATGAGTATGAAGAAGTCATTCATTTGGAGTAGTAAGTTAGTTTCCAAAAGCACCCAATTTCATTGTATGTGGCGTTCATTTAATGCCAAAGTCATTGTTCTATGGATCTTGCATACCGTAATTTCGTAGTGAAAAAAAGTAAAGTCATTGCATTATGTAGAGAAACACATGTGCTGCTCATTTAAAAAAAATCTTTAAATCGTTGAAATGATTTTACTTGCGGAAAGGGATGATAGTAATTAGATAAGTGTCACATTCTGTGTTCCCAAGGGAGGAATTTCTAAAGAATACTTTATGTTGCATGTTAAAAAAATCTGGAAATCTAAGAAGTAATCGATCTAAGAAGTAAACCCTCACACTAGTGTATAACCCTATTTATTTCAGTGCCCACGACATACACAATTAACCACGTACAGAGTCCCCTTCAACGATAACATCTTGCAATTCGGTCCCAGTAGCTCAGCAGTGGTGCGTTGGAGGCGTAGTAAAAATATTCGGGGTTCGATCCGATTGGTGCAGCAAGGTTCTGTACAATGGCGTTCGAACAAATCAACCCTGCAAGTTAGTGCAAATATGTCAGAGATCTGAAAGTGATCCTCATACGATTGGCATGGATTTAGTAGACTTTGATACATTGAGCGCCGAGTAGACAATCTTTCAGGATTTTTTGGCCGGGGGACGAATGAAACATTAGGGAAGGACAAGTTTTCTATTAGACCTATATAAATATATCTAAATGCTGTCGCATAAATAGAAGCTACGTTGATATAAAATGTCTCCGGCGGGGGTGGCGAATAATCGTCTCTGGTTGGGAGCTTAGTCCCCCCCCTTCCCCCGGATGTATGCCTAAAAGAAACATTGGCGCCTTCAAATCAGGAGGTCAACGACCACGTAGGAAGCTAACCTGTAAGATAAAAATAACAGTGAAGACTAGCCTGGTATAAAATTAGTAGGAGGTGGTGGTCAGTGAGATTGTTAGTTGCGCATGAATCATAAATTAGAGTGCGGAGAATGCAGAGTCCAATTCAACGGAGCTTGCAATTCCATCCCAGCAGCTTAACGGTGTAGCATCGGCTGGTCAGTACAAAGATTCATGGTTCGATTCCAATTGGGGCAGCAAGATTCTTTACACATGTTATAGAGAAATTTGAACAACTTAATTAAGAAATAAAGAAACACTTAATAAACAGCAAACAAATGCTTATTAATGTGTACTTAATTATGTCATTTAAATTTATTATTTTCCTTATATACATAATGTATAAGGAAAGTATTGTGACGGGGTCGAAAATTCGAATTCGAGTTTTCGACGGGAGAGCACGTTTCAAGCATCCCTGATCACGAATCAAACATTTTTGAAGTGATGTTTGTGTGTGTGTGTGTGTGTGTGTGTGTGTGTGTCAGTGAGTCTGTGGAGACGATAACTGGCGAACGAATGGACCGATTCGAACCAAATTTGGTACAAAAATCACAATTCATAAACACTGGAAGCCTATTGTTTTTATACGCAATCGAATGTTCAGAACCCCCCTCAATTTGCGAATGAAATTTTGAAAAAATCGTCAGAAAATCAAAACCACTATTAAAGTTACGCAAATAGACATTTCTTATGTAATTTTTCATTAGAAAACGATTGACATAAACTTTAGAACGCTAACATAAACCGTTCTCGAGATATTGTGCATTTTTTAAATAAATTTATCAAAAACACCCATAAATTAAAAAAATATATATATTAACTGGTGGGAAACATGTTCACTTTTCATATGTAATACCATGCGATAAATTGGGTGACATCATTCTCGTGGATCTAGCTCGTTCCATTCATGAAAAAAGATACTTTGAGTAATACTTTTGTATTTAAAAGCCAATAGTCATTCATCTGCTATAAGAATAACTTATTCCTTAGTGGATAACGCTTGGCGAGATTTTGGCGACGAATTAGGCGGAATGTCGCCAACTTGGCGACTTTTTGAAATGTTGCCAAATTAACGAAAATCTCGCCAAATGGATAAAAATGACTCTAAATCAATGAAAATGATGACTAATTGTCGAAAATTCAATATCTTGGAAAGAATATTAGTATCTACTATAAGAAAAACCTATTCTTTTTGCTGTAAAAGTAGTAAATTCATTACATTTTATAAGGAAAGTCATGTGTTGCCCACATCAGATTTTCTCTTATTAGTTTCACATACTGTTTTTACGCATTAATAGACCCTGTTTCAACTAGAATTTGTTGGTAGTCTCTATTTCTACATCAGATCAGTGAATTAAGTGACGTCACGCTTCCTTAACCCCTCTCCATTAACATTATTTCCCCTGCAGCTTTCCTTCACATTATGCTGCGTGCAATATATGGATAATCCCTTCACATGAGATGATGATTAATTACTTTAAAACATCGTATCCAAAGCGCCTTTCCTTTAAAACTTAATTGCCATTATATCTCTTTGGAAAAATCCCGTAAAAAATATGCATCCCAAATCAATAACTTTTCGAGAGATAAAAAAGCTATTTTGAGTAATATAGAAAATTTAGAAACTTTCTTTCGGATCAAGTGCTCAAGGAGCCACGCCCCTTCTGTCATCAATGGCTTTTCGCAAACGCAAAATTTTAATGGGTCATTGAATTGGGTTTGGAACATAAAATAATGGAATCAACATTTTCTAAATCTTAATTCAAGCATATAGCAGTAAGAATTTTTGAAATAGGATGCTTTATTATGAAAACACATTAATAAGTAATATGATTAAAGTCATTTTCCTCTTCGACCCAGACCGTCTGACCTATATGAAGGGGTAAGGTAACTGTTTAGACGTCCGGTAAGTGCCACCCAATTTAGACCGGAAATCAGTGGGGGCAGCATACATAGGGACCGTCCACTCCTTCGCCTCTTACCAACAACCTCTCGGAAGAACTTGTGGACCCACATATTTAAAGTGCCCATACTCCACTTGAACTTCCAGTGTGGTGTCCGGGGTAAGAATATAGCACCACTGTAGCTCATGCATGTCGTAAAAAGCGACTAAAATGGGTACCCAGTCCCTAAGGGTATAGTTAGGTTCCCCCTTTTGGGGGTTGGGCAAAGGGTCAATCGCCCTTTCCTGTAAAAAGACTTCGATTACGGAAACCGAAAGCTTGAATAAACTACTTATGGCTGATGGTGTTGCGACTTGCGAGACACCAGATGACGGCTATCTTGCATGGATTGAGGAGTCTCCATTTATGACTCACCAGGGGGAAAGCCTTAGGGTGCTTCTGGCGCTGAAGGAGTCGCTGCCAAAGCCTAAACACGGAATATGAGAACATTATACCACATAGGAAAGACAAGACAGGTTACCAACGATATGGACAAGTATAGGCTGGACATATTGGGAGTCAGCGAGGTAATAAGAGTACTGGACAGGAAGAAATGGAGATATAGATAAAAAATGTAGATGGAAATGGACTGGACATGTCTTGAGAATGCCGCAGCATAACATCCCTGCTGTGGCACTTACTTGAGCGCCTGAAGGAAAAAGATCTCGGGGTCGACCCAAGCTTACTTGGAGAAGACTGGTGGAGCAGGACAGCAATTTGATGGGATGGGCGAGCTGGTCCGAAGCAAGGAATGCGGCACAGGATCGACCAGGGTGGCGACGCAAGCTGAAGGCCTTATGTGTTACTAGGCACGATGAGTTATGATGATGATGATGATGACTCCGCTTGAGCACGGGGACAGTTTGGGTAGAAGCGGAAATAGAACTCAGGTCGTCCGAGTGCAAACCCCGCGTAATAACCACTGGACTGTCCCACCCCTGATTAAAGTCATTTTTCCACCCAGACCGTCAGACCTCCCCGAAATTGTAATCTATCTGTTTGCACGGCCGTGACTAAAGACATTATCCTGCATTGCATCATGGTAAAGAATGCATTACTTATACAAATTCAACTTTTCAATAGCTGATTTTCTTTAGAAAACAAATGACGCCATTTTGCTTATTATGTACTCTGAAGTGAATTATTATGAATTCTCTAAAGATTGATAGAAATATTATTAATGCTCATATATACATCTACTTTCTGCATTTATGCGTCTGCTTTAGGAACTGCACAAAAATATAGGACATTGAGAATCCATCTTAAATTTTTGCTATTTCATTTGCCATCTTAACATGGAAATGGGAAAAAAAACCAAACGTTGAAAATACATGAAAGTGTATACTTTTATTCGAGTGATATCGACGCGTAAAACGTTCTAATATCTGTTACTGTTTCCCCACAAAACAAAATGTGTTACTGTGTAAGAAAAGTCATGTTCTGGAGGCATAAAATATTTTTTCATCCTTTTGATTGATCACTTGGGATATAATAGAAATGATCCACGCGTCTTATTCAGATTTTAGCAGCTGCAAAAAAACCGCCAAGCTCATTGAAATTGAGAAAAGATGATGACAGAAATTTCGAGAAAGACAATACTACTACTCCATTGAAATAGAAGCTTATGTCAGACAGCGTCGTTGTTTCATTGTTATGTTGTGCTTCAAACTTGAGTGAATGCTTATTGAATGTTATGGCTTTTTATAACACTTACTATAAGGTGAAAGCCTGCCTTTAAGGCAATTCATGCAAACAATATTTTCTTTAATCTAAAACCACGCAAAAACTTCTGTATTAAAAAGCAGTTATATAAAATATACCAATAATAGAAAATATTTGTTTCTCTTGTAGATAAAGAACATAAAACCATAAAGACCTGGTTTCTTTTTATGGTAGTGTGCGGGTTTGGTTTATTATATTCTAAACAATATTAAAAAAAATAAATTGAAAAAAAAAACTAACATTAATATAATTTACAGTTGTAATTTGAGAACAATTAATTTAAAAACATAAAATTAATTTGAACTTCTTTTTTAAACTTATCCTTTAAATTAGTAAATTTTGAATTTGACATAAATTACAATCACAAATTCCCAAAGTATGATTTCACTGAAAATAAATTGCCAATTCATATGCAAAAATAAAAAAAATAAAAAATCCACTCTCGAACAGTAGTTTTCCATTTTTTACCGCTTTTAGTAAGGCGTCAGTAATGAGATGGCTAAAATTACAAAACTCCTTTACGGTAAGTATTTTAACACTTTCTTGAAAAATTTGAAAAAATCCTAGTTTACATACAATACACTGTTATAAGGTATAAGTCGTTTCACTGTAATGCTGATAGCAACATTTTGTAAACAAAATTTAGCTTACAAATTTAACGACTAAATTTAGAAAAAAATTGTGCCAGTGGATGCATTAAATACTGCCCTGAACTGACGCTGCTTGCATAAAAAATGTTTTATAACATCTACCAAGAAAATCTTTTATCCTTGCTTTAAATCGGTTTCGTACTCTTCATTGTCTCAGCATTACCTACCCTCGATTAAGAACACTTCAGAATATTTAAACAAATTGCGAAACCTTAGTCCATGGGTGATAAATGAAAGCCAAAGTGAGTAATATATGCAAAAATCTCTTATAGTTCACAGGCCACTTCACATTTGTACTTTTATATATATACTGATTGAAATAATAGGACCGCATTTTATTAAAACCGCTCACTTTGGAAAACATTGTGCTTAGACTCGGATACATCGACCAGAAAATTATTAAATAGTGTGCAAGTATTTCTCTGACATAGTATCGTACAATGGCTGTGTTCGAACAAGTTGTTTTAGTGATTAGTCCTCTAGGTAGCATGAACCAATTGTCTCCAAATATATCGAGTATCATAGTATTAACTGCACATGATCTGTGTTTATAACATTTCTTGTATACTTGCACGCGACTTTGATAGTTTACTTATATTTTAAATATGATGCTCTCGATACCTTCACATTCTTGACGAAATTTAGGATATTGCTTGGGATTTTGTCTTGCATCATGACAACGCGCCCATGCATACAGTTCTACCATCCGTTTTTTACGTAAAACAAAATGGCAGCCGTCTGACTTCCCTTACTCTACAGACTGACACTGTGTGACTTCTTGTTCCCCATGATTAAGATATAACTAAATGGGGGGCAAGGTCAATGTAAACGCGACATGGACGCTATACAGTATGCCGACGACACGGGACTTATCTCCGGTAGTAGTCCGGTTATAGAGAAAATCCTGAACAAGGGAATTTCATTTCAAAAGTAATACTTTGAAGGGAATTATGTATAAAGGTGATCAGTTAACTATTACACTTATGTTTTAGTAATTTCAAACACTTTATATTATACGAAAAGTTAAATGTGCAATACAAAACTTTCAGTACGAATGCAGAATACAAAAGAACGCTGTATTATGAAATGTTTTCGCATACTATTGAAAGTTGTTAGCTAGTAAAAGGTGTATTGACGCCTAGGCGGTAAAGTGGATAGCGTCTTCGGCTGCTGTCTTGAGGGCTCGGGTACGAATCCCGAATAAGGCATGGATGTTTCTTGAGGATAAAATCAGTCTTCCGCCTTCTGGGTACTCGTCAAAATGTGAAGCTGCACCCCATCCGACCTTCGTCAGTGATGCATTCTTGTAATAAACTTCGTTCTCTCGTCTTTGTCTTTCTTCGCTCTTTCCTGCTTTCTGCGTCACTGGTCCTGAATTGGCTCCACCGAAACAGGAGGCCATCAGTAACAACAACAACAGGTGTATTGACTGACACATATTCCATGTATATTGTCAATACATTTATGAATTTTCAAAATATGTTCAGAGGACATTTAAAGCATACAGAGACAAAATATCAATTAAAACAGTCCATCAAGATATACTTATTGCTAAAAGTATTATAAGATATGTGAGATGTCATTTGTATAAATGATTGCTCATATAATATTTTAATACAACAGTGAAAAATATTATCTGATATGGAAATAGCAAGATAGCATATTCGTCGCCTGTCGTCATAAAATTGAACCGGAAGAACGGTGAGAGGCAAAATGCAAATCACATACAGATGCCAAACGAGGATATGTAAAAGCGATATTAATAACGCATTTCTATATTTAATAATGATGGGATGTGATCTGCGTTCTAAAATCGTCTGCACAACTAGATGAATATGCTTACGGTTCCCTTGGTTACAGTTATAGAAAAGAAAGAGTAGCCTCGCAGTAGGAAAACGAACATCTAATTGCCGCTCGTTATATATTCTTAATATATCTCTTACACGTCGTACATACCCAGCTGCTATTTTCGCCTACTGCATTAGTGATTTATGAAAAGAAAAATCATAAAATTTGAACGGAAAATTAGGAATAAAGATAAAATACCATTTGACATTTTATAGGCAACTGTAATTTATAAATTTATTTGCTTTCTTTACATGTTGATTTAATTAAAAGTAAAACTGTGAGCTTTTGAATGAAATAAGGTACTCTCGATACAATGCGTTTCATTTATTACTTTCCTTATATACATAATGTATAAGGAAAGTATTGTGACGGGGTCGAAAATTCGAATTCGAGTTTTCGACGGGAGAGCACGTTTCAAGCATCTTTGATCACGAATCAAACATTTTTGAAGTGATGTCTGTGTGTGTGTGTGTGTGTCAGTAAGTCTGTGGAGACGATAACTGACGAACGAATGGACCGATTCGAACAAGATGTGGTACAAAAATCACAATCCTTAAACACTGGAAGCCTGTTGTTTTTATACGCAATCGAATGTTCAGAACCCTTCTAAATTTTCGAATGACATTTTGAAAAAATTGTCAAAAAATAAAAACCGCTAATAAAGTTACGCAAATATACATTTCTTATGTAATTTTTCATTTGAAAACGATTGACATAAATTTTAGAACGCTAACATGAACCGTTCTCGAGATATTGCACATTTTTCAAAAAAATTATCAAAAAGTCATATAAAATAAAAAAAAAGATTTCCTATTGACAAACATGTTCACATTTCATATGTAATACCATGCGATAAATTGGGTGACATCATTCTCGTGGATCTAGATCGTTCCATTCATAAAAAAATATACTTTAAGTAATACTTTTGTATTTGAACGCCAATAGTCATTTATCTACTGTAAGAATAACTTATTTCTTCGCCCATAACGCTTGACGAGATTTTGACGACAATTTTGGCGGAATGTCGCCAATTTGGCGACTTTTTGAAAAGTTGCCAAATTAACGAAAATCTCGCCAAATGGATAAAAATGGCGCTAAATCAATGAAAATGACGACTAATTGTCGAAAATTCAATATCTTGGAAAGAATTTTAGTATCTACTATAAGAAAAACCTATTTCTTTTACTGTAAAAGTAGTAAATTCATTACATTATATAAGGAAAGTCATGTGGTGCCCACATAAGATATTTTAACATAATGCTAAGCATTTTCACTATATACAAGTGACTGTGATGATAATCAACATCTTAACCAAAAATTTATCAACAGGCCTTCATATGGGGAGTGTACAATTTAATTTTAGATAACAATTTAACTATTTAGAATAATTATACTCAACCACACTTATTTATATAACCATGTAAAATTTTTGAAACCCAGAAGTGGCATTTATAGAACTGGCAGTAGAAATCCTGAGTGAATCCACTACCTCTTCTAAAATTCAATGGTGAATCCATATAAGTCATCATTGAGATCTATTTACAGCCAATTCTGCTGAGATCTGCCTTTAACCAGTTCTGCTGAAATCTAGCTATAGCCAAATGTTGCTGAGATCTGTCTATAACCAATTCTGCTGTGAACTATCTACGTCCACATCTTCTGAGATCTGAAGTCTATTCTGCGAAATAGAAGTTGCTAGGAAAATGTAAATTCTTGAATCGGAACTGTTGTATCCAGTGTTTCTTTCAAGACTTCTGGGTCGGGAGACGAATGAAATTTTAGGGAGGGCATGTTTTCTATTTGTCCTATATAAATATATTTAAATGATGCGTCACAGTACATAGAAACTAGGTTAACATAAAATGTCTCCGGGGGTACGAATACTCGTCTCCGGGGGAGCGAAGCTCCCCGGAGGTTTGACTGAAAGAAACACTGGTTATATCTCTCCAGAATCGGAGCTGAATATTCTTAGCGAGAACTCATATTAAAATTTAATGCTGAATCTATATCAATTAAACGCTAAAGTCCTATATATGTCCCATTTTGAAATATATATATATATATATATATATATATAAATATATATATATATATATATATATATATATTCAAAGGAAAATGTTTGAACCAAAGGTAGAAAAGAACCAAACGTTGACCTATAAACTGAATCTCTTCAGACCTTCAAAATTTGATGCTATATCCATATCAGCCATCATCTAAGCTTTATCTATAGCCAATTTTGCGAAAAAGATATTTCAAGTAAAAGGAAAAATTTTTAATAAAAATTAGAAAAGAAACAAAAGTGAAAATCCTTAGTAATATCTTTAACCCTTCTCGAATTTGAAGATAAATCTATATTAGTCATCATCAAATTCTATTATAGATAACTTTTACAGCAAATATTTTATTTCAACCCGATATAGCCTAAAAACGGTATGGTGATGGTAATTTAATCACAAATCGTAGGCAATCCGCAAATGCATAGGTGGCGTCCTCGATACCAGAAATGACTTTCGTCAGTTTGTAGGTAAGTGTGTGTGTGTGTGTGTGTGTTGTAATTTTAAAAACCACTAGACCACTGAAGATATTTAGACCCAATATAAGTGACAAGTTTTACATATTATGTAGATGCGAACGTAGAAGGAAAATTTCTGAAAAATGCATATAAAATGGTATTTTACCAAATCGTTCATCCTTCGTAATTTCGAAAACTGCTTATGCAATTTCAATCCAATTTGGATGGTATACTATCTATATTATGCAGATGTGAATGCAAAAATAAAAAAGATTTAAAAAAAGTTCATAATTCGGCTCAGAAGTCGAATGTTCATTTCCCAACCCTCTAGTTTCTGTTAGGCTATATGAGTTGCATATCCAATATAATTTCAAACATGCATCCTCTTAGTGTGGTATTTTTTAATAATTTATAGAAATATATATTATATATAAGACTGAAAAAAACGTTATCTGCTGCATACATCAGACTTTGTAACTTGTTTTGATTTTTATAATTGCATACTCTTTTGTATCCAGTGATAACTCAACAATGAAACGTAATAAAAAAAACTTAATAGTCTAATGAATAATTTTTCAGAATATATACTTAAAATAACTTAAACAAACACTCAAATTATTCTTGAAGAATGTATGCTTAAACAACAAAAAAATTGTCTGAGATAGTAGCAGATACGTATTTAACTCTCTTAACAGAAATGAATTAGCAACGGATCTTCAAGTATAAAACTTTTTAAGAGTTAAGTAACATCATTAAGTTCGCGTAAAAACTGCACAGAAGCCATTCGCTTAATGATGAATCTCGCCTTAAAACAGTTAAAGTAATTGATTTCGCAGAGTAATAGCACGTTGGAATTTTATGGTAAAATGTCCCATTAGAGCCGAATATCGTGCTATAATGATATACGTATAATGACGGAAAGAGAACTTTTTAAAAGTTTCTCCGTGTTTAAGGTTTTGCGTATCATATACTATGAATATTAGTTTGAATTATTTTGCTATTTAATTATTATTTGGTTCTTCCCTTTTATAAAATACATGTAGTTGGTTACTTCAGAAGCTGATCACTGCATCGTGGAAGTCAAAGTTCAGTGGAAGTCTAAGATCAGTCGTTGCATTTCCATCTTCAAATTTTTTTATGGATTTCAATGCAATATCATATGAAACATTTATTTAACAGTCTTGCGACATAAACGCGTTTTTGACTCAGATTGACTCCAGTACTTGATCTGTTTCGTCAAGTCATCTTGAGAGAGGAGGGAGTTTTTTGGTTTCCGAAAGGGGTTGATATTTTATATCATTTAATTCTTGTACTTAACTAAGTTTTATTTTACAAAGATTTTACAGAAATCTGAGCTTATTTTTAACACTTTACAACAAAGTTGAAAAGTGTTTATGACTTTGTTCATTCTGTCTGTCTGTCTGCCTGTCTGTCCGTTAGCACGATAACTGCCGTAAAAAGGACTTAATCAAAATGAAATTTTAGTATGTTGTTCAGACGGTCTGTAGGACCTATGGGAATATAAATGAATAATATCACCCAATTAGTTTTGGATTGAACCCGGGTTGAAAAAATGAAATACATTGAGCCCTATGGGACCTAATTTTTCAAACATTTTTTAAGCGGATTTAAAATTCACAAATTGCTTAACAAATTTTAAGTAATAGTCAAATTGTTCCATAAAATATATAAAAAAAAATTCAGCGAAATATATTCAGTAGTTTTTTAAATAAAAATTAAAATAATAACACCTCTTATATGAAGCGATCACGTGACCATGATATGAAAAGATCACGTGACCCACTTCAAAATGATATATGGCATCCATCTTGTCTCAAAATCGTGATTTTTAATGTGCTTTTTAATTCATATTGAGTGTTGTATCCGCCCTAAAACCACTCTATTTTTGCTTACATTCTGTGCATCTACATACTGAAACAGCGCAATTACAATATATTTGAGTTTGAATGCTCATCCAAATTTGATAATTTCTACTACGAAGCCTATTTTTCACCTATGTAAAATGTAAAAAGCAAAATATGTAGAATGAGTTGTATTAGAATTGCTGTATTTATTTAACATAAAATCATTTAGTTCATGCAGTCTGCGTAGCTGATATGAATGCA
Source organism: Amaurobius ferox (assembly GCA_951213105.1). NCBI lineage: Eukaryota > Metazoa > Arthropoda > Arachnida > Araneae > Amaurobiidae > Amaurobius > Amaurobius ferox. The sequence continues at coordinate 130,248,912 of OX578136.1, forward strand.
ATATTCATTGATTTTACAAAGAGAAGGATGATTTTTTTCGATGAAGTTTTACGCATAGAGTTTAATTACTTGTAGCTCCATGGTTTTAATTTTTAAATAAAGTATATTATTATAGTATTATGATGAATGACATGAATGGGAAATTATTTATGAATGAAATGCTGCTTTTATAGAGAGAGCCAAGCGTGTTATTTTTTCTATGACGTCATTTGAATGAATTTCAGTTGTTTTTGATGAAGTTTTCAAATGTAATAAATTATCGTAGTATTATGATAACTCTAAAATTACTACCGAGGAAGGTATCACATTTTAGAGATGTTTAAACCAGTCAATTTATATTTCAATGCCATCATTTGAATGAAGTACATTTTTTTCGATGAAGGTTTAAATTTTCAAATATAATAAATTAATGTAGTAATGTGATAAGTTTTAAAATATTACCGAGGAATATATTGTATTTTAGATATGTTTAAATAAAATTGCATTGAAGTTGGAAAGTGTTTCATAAACAATGCTTTAAGCATGATTGATCTTTCTTGTTATATATTATACAGTTGAACCCCCTTCCCCCTAGCTCTTTGATGCCCGATTTATAACATTCTGCTTTTTTGATCGGCCATTTTGATCTATTTTGTCATGTTTTCACCACCTTAAACTATTTATTGTACATACCAACAGTCCTTAAGAACCCCCGAAACATCGGTCGAATAAAAGTGATTGCAATTCCCATAACAAAGAATGTAATAAGTTAGAATACGAATCGAGCAACAAAACTAAACAGACAAAACAAACCAATTATGATGTTTTAGAGCTTTATCTGATAACTATGAATCGAAAATAAAACTATTACAGAAGACATTTATTCTGCCCAATACGATTACTATGGTAAATGGCTGCTTTTTTCAACACTTTACAACAAAGTTGAAAAGCGTTTATGACTTTGTTCATTCTGCCTGTCCGTTAGCACGATAACTGCCGTAAAAATGACTTAATCAAAATGAAATTTTTGTATGTCATTCAGACGGTCTGTAGGACCCATGGGAATATAAATGAATAACATCACCCAATTAGTTTCGGATTGAACCCGGGTTGAAAAAATGAAATACATTGAACCTTATGGGACAAAATTTTTCAAACATTTTTTACGCGGATTTAAAATTCACAAATTGCTTCGAAAATTTTAGGGAATATTCAAATTATTCCATAAAATATATAAAAAAAATTCAGCAAAGTATATTCAGTAGTTTTTTTAAATAAAAATTAAAATAATAATTACATCTCTTATATGAAGCGATCAGATGACCACGATATGAATATATCACGTGACCCAATTCAAAACAAAATATAGCATCCATCTTGTCCCAAAATAGCGATTTTTTAAGTTCTTTTTTAACACTTTACAACAAAGTTGAAAATTGTTTATGACTTTGTTCATTCTGTCTGTCTGTCTGTCTGTCTGTCTGTCTGTCTGTCCGTTAGCACGATAACTGCCGTAAAAATGACTTAATCAAAATGAAATTTTAGTATGTTGTTCAGACGGTCTATAGGACCTATGGGAATATAAATGAATAATATCACCCAATTAGTTTTGGATTGACCCCGGGTTGAAAAAATGGAATACATTGAGCCCTATGGGACCTAATTTTTCAAGCATTTTTTAAGCGGATTTAAAATTCACAAATTGCTTCGAAAATTTTAGACAATATTCAAATTGTTCCATAAAATATATAAAAAAATTCAGCGAAATATATTCAGTAGTTTTTTAAATAAAAATTAAAATAATAATAACACCTCTTATATGAAGCGATCACGTGTCCATGATATGAAACGATCACATGACCCACTTCAAAATGATATATGGCATCCATCTTGTCTCAAAATCGTGATTTTTAAAGTTCTTTTTAATTCATATTGAGTGTTGTATCCATCCTAAAACTACTTTATTTTTGACTAAATTCTGTGCATCTACATACTTTAACAACGCAATGACAATATATTTCAGTTTAAATGCTCATACAAATTTGATTATTTCTACTATTAAGCCTATTTTTCACCTATGTAAAATGTAAACAGCAAAATATGTAGAATGAGTTGTATTAGAATCGCTGTAATTCTTTAACACAAAATCATTTAGTCCATGGAGTCTGCATGGCTGATATGAATGAAATATTCATTGATTTTAGAAAGAGAAGGACGACAATTTTCGATGAAGTTTTACGCATAGAGTTTTACTTACTTGTAGCTCCATGGTCTTAATTTTTAAATAATATAAATTATTATAGTATGGTGATAAATGACATGAATGGAAAATTATTTATGAATGAAATACTGCTTTTATAGAGCCAGGCGTGTTATTTTTTTATGACGTCATTTGAATGAATTTCAGTTGTTTTCGATAAAGTTTTCAAATATAATAAATTATCGTAGTATTATGATAATTCTAAAATTAGTACCGAGGAATGTATCACATTTTAGAGATGTTTAAACCAGGCAATTTATATTTTATTGCCGTCATTTGAATGAAGTTAATTTTTTTCGATGAAGGTTTAAGGTTTCAAATATAATAAATTAATGTAGTATTGTGATAAGTTTTAAAATATTACCGAGGAATGTATTGCATTTTAGACATGTTTAAATAAAATTGCATTGAAGTTGGAAAGTGTTTCATAATCAATGCTTTAAGCATGATTGATCTTTCTTGTTATTCATATTGAGTGTTGTATTCTTCCTAAAACCGCTTTATTTTTGCTTAAATTCTATTCATCTACATACTGAAACAACGCGCTCCTAAAGAGAAGTTTAAGAATATCTGTTCTCACTATGCAAAATTATCTTTATGGGCAGATCTGAAGAATAAAACATCCTGGCCCCTTTTGTAAGCAAATTTACAAAAAAAAAGGAATAGAATCAATATATGCTACCCCGTACTACTTATATTGTCGCAGATTAGAAAATATGCCAGTGTGTTAGTAGAAGATTACCCGTATTACAATATGAGTATCAAAAATATTTGCCAAAATAAAAGAGATGACGTAATAAATTGGAAATATCAATAATCCCCGTAATCTTTATACCAGAAGGCATAATTGATTCCAATATATGCCAATATATAACAAAATATATGCAACTATACCTGTACTACTTATATTCTCATAGATTAGAAGATAAAATGCATTTGTAGAAGATTACTCGTACAAAGTACTATATATGAGTTTCAACAAATTTCGCTATAATAAAACAATAGCAAAATAACTTGAAAATATCAATAATCCCTGAATCAACAGTCCCCGAAAATATCAATATATATCAAAATAGTAATAAAATATTTTTCGTAATATAATCGTATGCTTGAAGATAACATCAACAAGAAAGATCAATCATGCATAAAGCATTTATTATGAATCACTTTCCAATTGCAATGCAATTTTATTTAGATATCTCTAAAATGCGATATATCCAGCGGTAATATTTTTAAAATTATCACAATACTACATTAATTAATTATATTTAAAAACTTAAAACGTCATCGAAAAAAATTAACTTTATTCAAATGACGGACGGCATTGAAATATAAATCGTCTGGCTCTCTATGTAAAATCCGTAAATATTTCATTCATACACTTTTATTCCATTCCTTTCATTCATCTCAATACTACAATAATTTATTTTATTTAAAAACTTAAAACCATGGAGGTACAAGTAATTTAACTCTATGCTTAAAACTTCATCAAAAAATCGTCTGCTTCTCTATATAAAATCAATGAATGTTTAATTCATATCAGCTATATTGCAGACTCCAGAGCTAAATAATTTTTAAAAAGTTCAGCAATTCTTATTCAACGCATCATACATCTTTATTTGTTCACATTCTTCATAAGTGAAAATTAGGCTTCGTTGTAGAAATAATCAAAGTTTGATGATTATTTAAACTCAAATATATTATAATTGCGTTGTTTCAGAATGTAGATGCACAGAATTTAAGCAAAAATAAAGCGATTTTAGGACAGTTAAAACATTAAATATAAATTAAAAGGAACTTTAAAAATCACGATTTTGACACAAGATGGATACCATATCTTTTTTAATTGGGTCACGTGATCTCTTCATATAATATACATTTTGAATACATTTTGCTGATACATTTTGCTGATTTTTTTTTCATATTTTATGGGATAATTTGAATATATCCAAAAACTGTAGAAGCAATGGGTGAATTTTAAATTCGCTTAAAAAATGTTTGAAAAATTTAGGTCCCATAGGGTTCAATGCATTTAATTTTTTCAACCCGGATTCGTTCCAAAACTATTTGGGTGTTATAATTCATGTATATTCCCATAGGTCCCACAGACCGTCTGAACAACATACTAAAATTTTATTTTGATAAAGGCATTATTACGGCAGTTATCGTGCGAACGGAAAGACAGGCAGACAGACAGACAGAATGAACAAAGTCATAAACACTTTTCAACGATGTTGTAAAGTATTAAAAACTTAACTGATTATTTTATATGAACATAGAAATACATCAGAATATGTATACTAAGTTGACAATTAGAAATATTGAAACAATATTGTCTGTATATTTAATGATTTTTGCCATTAAAAAGTATTGAATTTTTAGCAATTTCGGGGTCATTTTCGCCAATTTGGCGACATTTTTGTTAATTTGGTCGCATTTCAAAATGTCACCAAGTTAGCGATATTCCGCCAAGTCCATCGCTAATGACATTAAAGGATAATTGCCAGGAATTTTAATGTTATTAACGTTTTAAAAGTTATATAAACGTGCTATATCTCAGGAACGGTTCATGCTAACGTTTTAAAGTGAATGCCATATATTTTCCTTATGATGAATTGCTTAAAAAATGATTAACAATATGACTTTCTAATGATTTTCTAAAAAAAAAAAAAAATCGAAATGTTGGGTGTCTTCCAATTATTCTCTCTGGTTTCATTAGGGTCCTAGTTTTCACTGATTACCATAACCGTACCATTTTTTTCCCAAATTGCTAATTTCGTTCATAAAATATCATTTTGTCAGACTCACGGACACATATAGCAATAATGACATTAATAAACATACACACACACTGACATGCACTAACGGCCGTACCGCGCTGAAAACACCGGTTCTCGTTAGATCACCGAAGTCAAGCTGCATCGGGCGCGGCTAGTACTTGGGTGGGTGACCACCTGGGAACACCGCGTGCTGTTGGCTCATTTCGGGCGCGGTAGCCCGGTGGTTTGCGCGCTGGATTTGCACGCTGCCACAACTGCCGCCGTGTTCATGCGGAGTACGATCAAGTTAAACATGTGGGTCCGTAAGTCCTTTCGAGAGGTTGGTGGTACGGGAAGGAGGGTACGGTCCCTGTGGATGTCTCCCCCCCTGGGTTCCGGTCTAAATTGGGTAGCACTTCCTTGCCGTCCAAACAGTTACCTTACACCTTTCTGGTAGATCGGACGGCCTGGGTCTCAACAACACACAGTGACATATATTCAGAGACAAGGACAACACCTTAAATACGTTTGGATCGAGTTCAGTGATGCTTGAAACGTGCTGTTTTGTCAAAAAGTCGAATTCAAATTTTGACCTTCCCACGGTACTGTCCTTCAGTTATATTAAGTAAGTGGGAAAAGTAAGAATTTCAGCTATGTCGGCTCCATCAAGTGGTAGCTTCTGTTCGATGGAGTCGAAATGATTTTTAGTGAATAACGTTTGTAAAATAAAACTCCAATAAAGTTTAGAAAGCTTATTACTTTTTTTTTCGTTTACAACCAATAAAACGTGCTTTTGGTAAATAAAGTAATGTACATACTTTTCACCAAGTCTATATAAGTTTGATTACGTCTGGTACATTTCATAGGATACCACTATATTTCGAAAACTAAGAACGAGATTCGAAACATATTATTATATATTTGTAGGATTTTCAAAGTGCTATATAAATTACTTCTTGCTGTTTAAAGTTAGCATTTTTTGTAGTTTTGGGGATAAAAGCATTATAAACTTTAAAAATAGAAATGTTACTATATTCTACAATTTGACAGCACAATTGCTCAAAAACTATAAGAGCTTTGTAATACAAATTATGGAACTAAAATCTGTTCCTGAATATTGTTTCCAAACATATCAGTTTGCTTACTGTTTGTATCTACCTTTTATAAATTAGAAGACATTGTAGTGAAAACTCGCTCAGACAAAAGCTTTTTTTGTATTTTTCGAAAAAATAATTGTTCAAAAAATTAACATATTAATATTATTTTTGTATATTCTTAAATTGTACTATATTTTTGAGAAAAATATAAATTGTTAATATTCTTATCTATTAGGTTCGGAGATATAAGCAACCAAAGTGTTTTACATTTTTCGTATGCCCCAATTTTGGACGGATACACCAACCATAGATGTTATTCACTTCAAAACTTCTTACCGAATACTGGTTAAAGTAGAAAAATTATCAGAGCCCGAACGCTTTCCTGTAGATATGCATTCTGTGTCCAACCACGAGCGCTCCAACATTTGACACATGTATTTGTACCGTCCCTTCGCTTTCAATACCTCACCTCTTCCTCCGTTTACTCACCTTATTGACGGCACGACAAATACCAGGGCGTTCTATCCTCCAATTCCGAATGCATTCGATTCTGTGTTGGATCCGGGTTCCTTCCTCAAGCGCTAATAATCTTCGGCTTTCTGAATCTAATTCAATCAAAGATATTCAATGGAATTAATTTGTGCCGATAATGAGCCAATTGACGACGAATGATTTCAAATTTTCGCCATCGAATCTGTTGACTCCTATTAAGCTATTGTCTTCCACAACTCAATGTATACGACTTCAATTTACTGTATTGAAATCCATCAACTAACTGCCAGTCACACCACGTTGATTTCAACTTAGACGACTCTAATTAACCTATTGATTCCAATATAACCAATTAGCACCGATGGGTCTTATCCAGTTGTCTTCATCTTAAACGACTCCAATTAACTTATTGCTACCAATTAGTCAATTACCACCGATCAGTCATTTTCAGATGACGTCAACTTCAGCGACCCTAATTAACTTATTGTTTCCAATATAATCAATTGCCACCGACCAGTCATTTCTACCTGATTTCAACTTAAACGACTTCAGCCAACTCATTGCTTCCAATATAACAAATTGCCGCCAGCCATCTAAAGTGAATTTCATTGGCTCAATCGTAACCAATTGATTCAGATGGACTAAATTTACCTCCATCGACATCAATGAATCTAACCGACTCAGATTATTTCTATTGTTAATTTTGACCAACTCGAATGACTACGCGCAATTCGGGCTCCCAAAATATAATGAGATTTCCTTTGTTTTATCTCATTGTCAACAAGTTTGAATAAAAATCTGGTAATGAATTAATTTTTAATTTCTCTTTTACTTTGCACATATGTCAACAATGAGATTTCGCAACAAATGTTATACATAAATGTTCAATGAGGTTCAACTGGACTTTTATAAGTGACGCTGTTAAATTTCTATAAATTACACGAACTTAATTGGCTCCTCTGTATGTGACGTTACCAAGGTTCTCTAAGAATTTTGTTTGGTGTTGAGGTGAATTCTTCGTTTACTTCTGAGAAAATTAATTTTAAAATGTTTTGGCTCAAATTTTAGTGAATTTCAAAAATCTTTAGGTTACTTTTCATTAATTTAAATAAAAATAAATCCGTGTACAAGTTATGATTTTTCTACAAATGAACAACTTTATCTCGCTGAAAATAGGCTTATTGATACCGATAAAAAATTGATGTATTCACATTGTTCTTATCTACCCCATGGAGGTAAAAGAAAGAGTTAAAACTTTATATTGGAAAAACGCCACAATCATTTGAAACAATATTTCAAGGTGGCCATGGGGTAAGAAAGGTCCCATTACATTGTATATGTACACTCTCAGACAAAAAAATCGAAGCACCCCGCAAAATAATCCGATAGTAATGAAAATTTACATGCAAACACTTTCCACCGAATATGCAAATGATCAAACATTCTCAGTCAATGAATGAATAATCGGAACTACAACATATTGAAACTGAGCACCATGGTGATTTATATAAGGAGCGAACAACGTTTTCAGGAACAAAACGTGCAGCAGATTTCGATTCCGTTTACGTACCTTGATTGTAACAATGTCTTGATTGTAACAAGCGAATTAACGGCCATTACGAGCATATGAAGGAGTTTGAAAGAGGGCGTGTGGCCGGACTGCATGGGCACACCAACTAATCGCTAGGCATTTGGGTAGGAGCGATGCAGAAATTAGTCGGTGTTGGCAGCAATGAATTCAGAATGGCAGATTTCAGCGGAGGGCCTAAAGCCACGACAGAACGAAAAGACAGAGCGATTGTCAGAGCAGCTGCGACAGCACAAGGTTCGTCGTTATCAATCATCCAACGTGTGACAAACACGAAAGTGACCACCCGGACCATTAATAGAAAACTATGGCAGCGGAATCTATACTCGTGGCACCTATTACGCCGCCTACGACTGACCAGTATGCACCGTCAACAGCGATTGCAATGATGTCAGACCCGATCAACGTGGAATTGTTCTGATTGGGGACGAATTGTCTTCAGTGATGAGTCCCGTTTCGAAATGAGTCCCAACGACCAGCGCAGACAAGTCTGGAGACAGCCCGAATATCGGCAGGATCCTGCTCTTGCTTTTACACGCGACACGACCGGACAACAGGAAGCTATGGTCTGGGGGTGCTATTTCTTTTGATAGCCGGACCCCTTTGATATTCCTCCGTGTCACCATCACAGCACAGTGGTACGTTGCCAACATTCTACGACCCGTTGTATTACCATTCCTTTCGCGACACCCAGGACTAACTTTTCTGCAAGATAATACCAGGCCACACACGGCACGCCACTCTATTGATTGTCTGTGTGCTTATGACACACTTCCTTGGCCAGTCAGATCCCCTGATCTATCGCCTATTGAGCTCATTCGGGCTGAGATGGGGCGTACCCTGAGACCATCCCAGAATGTAGATGATTTAGCTCGTCATATTGGATACAACACTCAATATGAATTAAAAAGAACTTCAAAAATCACAATTTTGAGACAAAACGGATGCCATATATAATTTTGAAATGGGTCACCTGATCTTTTCATATCATGGTCACGTGATCACATCATATAAACGAAGTAATTATTATTTTCATTTTTATTTAAAAAACTACTGAATATATTTCGCTGAATTTTTTTTATATATTTTGTGAAACAATTTGAATATTATCTAAAATTTTCGAAGTAATTTGTGAATTTTAAATCCGCTTAAAAAATGTTTGAAAAATTAGGTCCCTTAGGGTTTAATGTATTTCATTATTTCAACCCGGGTTCAATCCAAAACTTATTGGGTGATATTATTCACTTATATTCCCATAGGTCCTGCAGACCGTCTGAATAACATACTAAAATTTCATTTTAATTAAGTCATTTTTATGGCAGTTATCGTGCTAATGGACAGACAGACAGAATGAACAAAGTCATAAACACTTTTCAACTTTGTTGTAAAGTTTTAATTAAATAATATATGAAATTAAACCAACATATGCCAAAAAATGTTGATGTGGGCAGAATATGACTCTCCTTATAAAATGCAATGAATTTACTACTTTTACCGTCAAAACATAAAGTATAAGATCCACAGTACTGTTGCTGAATTGCACATTTGGCGATTTAGATGAAAACATGTAAAATTATTTCAAAATACCCAATTAACTTATATTTTGCGCAACTCTAAACAGACCAATTATCGATATTAATAGCATCCTCAATAAGCGATATAGTCCATATATTAAAATATTTTTATAATTAATTCATCAATAAGACGTAATTTTCATTAACTTAGAATAATTTTTGCAATTTTGACGATATTTTCGTCAATCTGATGCTAAATATCATCAAGTTGGTGATACTTTTTTAAATTATTCGCCAAGTCCTACAAGTGCATCACCAAATGTTACACACAAACGGAGAAAAGAGCATTTTTAACACTTTACAACGAAGTTGAAAAGTGTTTATGACTTTGTTCATTCTGTCTGTCTGTCTGTCTGTCCGTTAGCACGATAACTGCCGTAAAAATGACTTAATCAAAATGAAATTTTAGTATGTTGTTCAGACGGTCTGTAGGACCTATGGGAATATAAATGAATAATATCACCCAATTAGTTTTGGATTGAACCCGGGTTGAAAAAATGAAATACATTGAGCCCTATGGGAATTAATTTTTCAAACATTTTTTAAGCGGATTTGAAATTCCCAAATTGCTTCGAAAATTTTAGGTAATATTCAAATTGTTCCATAAAATATATAAAAAAAAATTCAGCGAAATATATTCAGTAGTTTTTTAAATAAAAATTATGGACGAAGAAATAGCTTAATCTTATAGTAGATAAACAACTAATGGTCTCCAAATACAAAACTATTACCCAAAGTATTTTCTATCATGACTGGAACCAGCTAAATCCGCGAGGATAACAAATTTATCGCATAATATTACGTATGAAAAGTGAACAGATTTCGCAATAGTTAATACTTTTTAATTTTATGTGATTTTTTGATAAATTTATTTAGAAAATGTGCACTATCTCAAGAACGGTTCATGCTGGCTTTCTAAAGTTTATGTTAATCATTTTTAATGAAATGTTATAGAAGAAATGATTAATTAAGTAATTTTATTGAAGGTTTCGATTTTTTGATAATTTTTTTTAAATTTCACTTCAAAATTTGAGGGGGGAGGGGTTTTGCACATTCGATTGTGTTTAAAAACAATAGGCTTTCAGTATTCATGGATTTTAATTTGTGTACCAAATTTGGTACGAATTGCTTCATTTGTTCGTCAGTGACACACTCACCCACCCACCCATACATACACGCACATGCATCACTTGAAAATAGTCTGATTCGTGTTCAGGGATGCTTAAAACGTGCTCTCCGTCGAAAACTCGAATTCGAATTTTCCACTCCATCACAATACTTTCCTTATACACTGGCTTCCAAAAGTTAAGCACGGACGGTGAAATCAACAAAAATGGAAAAGTAAAACTTTGATTAACTCAAAATTGCACATGAAGGTAGCAAATGTGTTTATGCATTAAAGAAAACAACAATTATGTACTAAGATGAAAAAAATAATTACTTTTCGTAAGTTATATGATGACGCCCCATGTGGGTCATTAACAAAAATTATGTTTTAAGGCAAACACACTAAACAAAAATTACATTAATATAGTATGTGGCCTCCTTGGACATTCACACAAACTTTGCAATGATTTTCCATGCTTTCAATGAGGTGATCAACCCTCGAAAATGCGAGCAATGTTTATTCCTCCAATAGAGCAGTTTCCAACTCTCTGAGACTGGCTGGAGGAGTTAAACGTACAGAAACAGCACGGCCGAGGGTATCCCAAAGGTTTCCAATGAGATTAAGGTCGGGGGAATACGCCTGTCACTTCATACGAGAACTGTCCTCGCTTTCCAGGTATTCTCCAACGATGTTAGCTCGATGGGGAAGGCCATTATCGTCCAAAAGGTGGAAATCAGAACCAACTGCTGCAGCGTAGAGTCTCGCAATGGGGTTTAGGACTTCATCCCGTGCAACCTTCATAGAGCCGCCTTTAAACATGTGCAGCTCTGTGCGGTATCCCATTGAAATTCCAGCCCACACCATAATGCTGCCACGTCTGAATGCATCATGTTCGATGATGTTCTTGACCGGCCTGATTGCGTGTGCCTCGTTCTCTCCAGACTCTTACATGCTTATCATCTGATTCCAGGGCAAATCTAGACTCGTCCGTAAACAGGACGTTGAATCAATCTGAGACAGTCCAATTGACATGTTGACGACACCACTTTAATCTTGCCCCTCTGGCTTGGACGGTTAATGGAACACAAAAACGTGGTACTCGGGCATACAGCCCCTTCACGAGGAGTCTTCAGCGCACAGTACTGGCAAATATTGATTTACCAAGTGCCGCTGCAGCCATGGATGTAACAGTTGTGGAGCTTGCTCGTCGATTCCGCTTGGCTACTATATAACAATATATCGATCATCAGAGGCGGTGGTAATCCCTGGACGACCCGGCACAGGTCTCCTGACAACTGTTTAACTTGTTTGGAATTGTTTGGATAATCGAGAAATTACCGAATATTCAACACCAAAGAAAATAGCGACATCTTTGTTTGACTGCCCTGCTTCAATGCCTTCGACAGCACGCCATCGCTCACTCTCTGTCATTCGTCTTCTTTTAGCCATAGAAATACGAATATCATAAAAAATAATCCTATAAAAGTTATAAATACTTCGTATCAGCATTCAAATGCACCTCCTAAAACCCTCTGGAATGCTGGCGTCTTCAACGATTGCCTCATTAGCATATATCCGGATAGTCAATCGTGATTGGCTGTAACATACGATATTTGCATACTGCCGCTTACATCCGCATCGAATTTCACCGCAGCCACTCAAATTCAAATACGCTTTCGAGACATGAAAATTTGCATTGCGTGCTTAACTTTTGGAAGTAAGTGTACATTATACTATGTATAATAAGGGAAATTAATAAAAGCGCTAAAATTGTATCAGAAGATATACCCGTACTACTTATATTCCGAATATTAGAAGATATACCCGTGTATTAGTAAAAAATTACCCATACTACAATATATGAATTTCAAAAGTCCTTGCAAAATACAACAGATGACATGATAAATTGAAAATATCAATTATCTTTAAACTTGAGCGCCGTAACTGATTCCAATATATGTCAAAATGAAAGCACTAAAATTGTATGGGAAGGTATAACCGTGCTACTTATGTTTTAGAAGATATACCCGTGCACTAATAGAAGATTACCCGTACTACAATATATGAGTTTTAACAGTTTTGGTCAAAATAAAACAGATGACATAATAAATTGAAAATATCAATAATCCCAAAGTAATCTTTAAACCTGAAGGCCTTAATTGCTATAATTCAGTCAGAAATGCAATTTCGATAACATTTATCTGATATACATTTCTTTATTATTTAAATTGGAAAAGATTTAATAAAAATCGTCTGCCGCATGAACACATTGGATTTAATTAAACCAGTTGCTAAGCGATATGATATAATTTTCTTCAAATAAATTTAAGGTAAAACTATCGTCTGCATAATGCTATGTCTATAGAAGGTTTAACTGAGAGTTTTCAGTTAATATCTAGACAACCATTGGTCACAGAAACTCGAAATATGGACTAAATTTTGAATGAGGCTATTTCAAGCCTATCCTCAAAATTTCACCAAATTCGGTTCAGCCGTTCGCCCGTGCTGATGAGACAAACATACATACAGACAGACAGACACAGTTTCAATTTTATTTATATAAATCTGTGTTATTTTTACATTTAACATGATAAAGACCATTAAACGTGGGTTTTAAAAAAATTCGTCTCACTTCACTGAAATAGATAGCTAATTTGGGGGCATCCTGTACAAAATTATCTCATGTGGCCAACAGGACTTTCTTAAAAAATTAATAATATTTGAGTTTGTGACAAAACAACTGAATTACAAAAACGGAGTCTGATTTTCTGTTTCGAAAACGTCACAATTACAAAACGTTTTCAATAACTAAGAATTCTGAAAAGTTAAATATTTATAATATTTAATTTTTATAAGATTTTCAAAGCTTTAGTTTAAAAACCCGCATTATCGCTACCACGGCCTGAGTTGGCACTTAAAAAATTGTCTTTTATCCAATTTTAAAATGACTGTATAAAATCGACTAACTCTTGAAGATTGTTGGTTATATCTTATTTTATGTTATTTTCTGATATTTGGGGATTTTTATTTTCGAGAAAACTCTCCTGTTCATCAAATGAGCTGTAAATAAATATGATTCTCGTATTTATTTATTTAAATCATTCTACCAGATTTCATGTCAATCACGCAATGAATTTGAAAGATATAAAACACACCATACAATGTATCATAGACGCGATAATTGTATCACTTTCCCTATAGACTTTTCTAAACACTTTACAACGAAGTTGAAAAGTGTTTATGACTTTGTTCATTCTGTCTGTCTGTCTGTCTGTCCGTTAGCACGATAACTGCCGTAAAAATGACTGAATCAAAATGAAATTTTAGTATGTTGTTCAGACAGTCTATAGAACCTATGGAATATAAATGAATAATATCACCCAATTAGTTTTGGAACGAATCCGGGTTGAAAAAATAAAATACATTGAACCCTATGGGACCTAATTTTTCAAATATTTTTTAAGCGGATTTTAAATTCACAAATTGCTTCGAAAATTTTAGGTAGTATTCAAATTATCCCTTAAAATATATAAAAAATATTTCAACAAATATATTCAGTAGTTTTTAAATAAAAATTAAAATAATAATTACACCTCTTATATGAAGCGATCGTGTGACCATTATATGAAGAGATCACGTGACCCACTTCAAATGAAATACGGCATCCATCTTGTCTCAAAATCGTGCTTTTTAAAGTTCATTTTAATTCATGTTGAGTGTTGTATCCGTCCTAAAACCGCTTTATTTTTGCATAAATTATGTGCATGTACATACTGAAACAACGCAATTACAATATATTTGAGTTTAAATGATCATCCAAATTTGATTATTTCTGCAACGAAGCCTATTTTTCATTTATGTAAAATGTAAACAGCAAAATATGTAGAATGAGTTGTATAAGAATTGCTGCATTTCTTTAACGCAAAATTATTTAGCTCAGGGAGTCTGCATAGCTGATATAAGTGAAATATTGATTGATTTTACAGAGAGAAGGACGATTTTTTTCGATGAAGTTTTAAGCATAGAGTTTATTTACTTGTTACTCCATGATCTTAAGTTTTTAAACAAAATAAATTATTATAGTATTGTGATAAATGAAATGAATGGGAAAATGTTATGAATGAAATGCTGCTTTTATAGAGAGAACCAGGCGTGTTTTATTTCGATGGCGTCATTTGAATAAATTTCAATTGTTTTCGATGAAGTTTTCAAATATAATAAATTATTGTAGTATTATGATAATGTTATAATGTTAAAATCATTACCGAGGAGCCAGGCGAGTAATATTTAATTGATGTCCTTTGAATGAAGTTCATTTTTTTCGATGATCTTTTAAGTTTTCAAATATAATAAATTAATGTAGTATTGTGATAATTTTTAAAATATTAGCGAAGAATGTATCGCATGTTAGAGATGTTTAAATGAAATTGCATTGAAGTTGAAAATTGTTTCATAATCAATGCTTTATGCATGACTGATCTTTCTTGTTTCCTTCTGTGTCATCATAAACCTTAATTTCGTTATGTACCACGACAATTCATATAAAATGGATACTTGCTAGGAATTACATCAAGTTACATCACACCGTTAACAATAAGTAATATAGGCCTATGGTAACTAAAGTCTACATAATTGAAACAACTTAATCGTTCAAATGTGTATCAAGTTCATACACGTTTGAGCACGAATTCTAGATTTTGCAGTATTCTATTATAACAGCTATATTTGAAAAAGTTGATCTTATCAGAAATTTAGTTATATATCCGTGTAGAGCTTTCAAACTGCTACAAAATATGGCTATTTTGTTTATGGATATATCTTTCAGTTCAAGAAATATAAGCATTACAATCTTTAAAATCGAAAAATTTTCAACTTGACAAGAAGATTGCTTGGAAACTATTAAAGCTTTATAAAGAAAAATTGATCTAGAAACTAGATATCCTGCTGAGCAGTTTATTTTCTTACTGCTTTTACCTATGTTTTACTCTATAGAATATATTTCTGTTATACCAGAAAAAATTGTGCTGAAACGATTAATGTTTTATATTTTTCTAATTAAAAATAGTATAAAATATTAAAACATCAAAATTGTTTTTGAATATTCACAAATCACACCATATATGCAACAAAATAAATATAAATTGTTTAAAATTTTATCTATTAGGTATGAAATATATAGTTCAAACTGTTTGCATTTTTGTTGTTCTCCGATTGCTGTCTGATCCTGACCACAGACGTTTATTCACAGCAAAGAGTTTTGTAACAACTACTATTCTTTATGGAAGATTGAACAATAATAGAAACAACATTTAACATTATGATTTGATTTATTAAATAGAAATATTTCTAACTTTAAATGTTTTATTCAATTTATCATATTTTTGAAGGTCAAAGTTTGATCATGTTAACTTATTTTCTGAGACAAAAATTTCTAGCAACGTAATCAAAATGCAACGTTTCTATCTATATCCACGCCTGCAAACCGTTGCCTTAAGTAAAATCTAATTACGCTTTTGAAAACGGACGGTGTTCATTACAAAAAATACATAATTAGTTTCAACTCCACGGAAAGTATTCTAATTGGAGAATGTTTTGAAATTGCGTTTATTATAAATGTAGAGATGGTACAATTTATGCATTTCTGCGTGGGAGCAGTCGAAGGATACAATTAGTGGAGTATCAACAGAAAATATTCACATATATAAAACCGAATAATGAACTTTAACTCAAGATTGATGAGAACTTTCCAGTAATTTTACAAATACTTGTCTAATCACCAATTATGTATATTGTAATGTACCAGTTATGTAACACTGAAAAATGAAGATCATTTTCGACAACGATAAAGCCTCAAATAGAACTTTCGGAGTATCTGCTAAATGAAAAAAAAATGTGTAAGGTTTTTCCTTAATTCTAGAATTTTTCACTTAATATTTTTGAAAATTCTGCACACTACCTACTATTTTATTACCGTAAGACAGAGGTTCTCAATATCTTGGAAGTAGAGAGTTAACTTTTACTAACTTTTATTAACTATCCAATGTCAGGAACTTTTTCTGTAGTAGTGTATAGGTGGTAGTATTCAAGATGGAAATCAGATTTTTTTTCAGCCATTTTGACTTGCAATGATTCATTTCGGAAAACATTTATTTGCAGAAGTACGTACTTTTAAGAAGGCTAAATATTATTCGTAGAATACATTCTTAAATTGACAAATTTTCCCTTTTCTACACATTTTTGTTAAAATACTAGGAGACGCACGTTATCAAATTTTATTTTCTGGTCCGAGTCACATTGATTGCCAATCCATTTGGAAATCCTCTCAAGTCTTGATCGCATTTATAGAGAAACAATGTGCAACACCTTTTTTGATTGTAGGAATTTTGAACCTCTCATGGAAATCTGTCTACTGTACTCTATTTTGTACGATTATATATATTTTGTAAACATATTTTTTGGAAGATTCGCGTTCTTGAGCCACGATTTGAACAATCATGCATTAGATTTTGATCATGGTAACTAATATATAGGAAACATAGATCGAATATACAAAGAAAAATAAACGACCAATACATGTGGAAAGTGCAATTTATCAACCTATTTATCAACTAACGGTTCATCGATATTGGTCGTTGCACTGTCATACGAAAACAAGTGAACTCTGCTTAGCTATTATTCCCTCAATATAAATTTTGATATTCTAGGAATTTGTTATTCTATTAATTACTTTCCTTATATACATAATGTATAAGGAAAGTATTGTGCCCGGGTCGAAAATTCGAATTCGAGTTTTCGACGGAAGGGCGCGTTTCATGCATCCCTGATCACGAATCGAACATTGTTGAGGTGATGTCTGTGTGTGTGTGTGTGTGTGACAGTATGTGTGTGGGTGTGTGTCAGTGAGTATGTGGAGACGATATCTCACGAACGAATGGAGCGGTTCGAATGAAATTTGGTACAAAAATCACAATCCGTGAATACTGGAAGCCTAATGTAATCGGATGTTCAGAACCTCCTAAAATTTTCGAGTGAAATTTTGAAAAGATCATCAAAACATTAATACCTTTAATAAAGTTACGCAAATAGACATTTCTTACGTAATTTTTCCTTAGAAAACGATTGACATAAACTTTAGTTCGCTAGCATAAACCGTTCTGGAAATATTGCACATTTTAAAAATAAATTTATCAAAAAATCCCATAAATTAAGTAAAATCTATTAACTGTTGAGAAACATGTTCACTTTTCATATGTAATGTCATGCGATATATTGGGTGACATCATTCTCGTGGATCTAGCTCGTTCCATTCATGAGAAAAGGCACTTTGAGTAATACTTTTGCATTTGAACGCCAATAATCATTTATATGCTAGAAGAATAACTTATTTATCCGTCCATATCGCTTGGCGAGATTTTGGCGACGAATTTGGCGGAATGTCGCCAACTTGGCGGCATTTTAAAATATTGCCAAATTATCGAAAATTTCGCCAAATGGATAAAAATGACGTTAAATCAATGAAAATGATAACTGATTGACGAAAATTCAATATCTTGGAAAAAATATATGTATCTACTCGATAAAAAACCTATTTTTTTACTGTAAAAGTAGTAAATTCATTACATTATATAAGGAAAGTCATGTCGTGCTTACATTAGATAATTTTAGATTATTGCCATTTAAGAAACGGGAATAATTAAAATTTGAAAAATTCAATGGTAATTATTTTATTTACGATTTAGAGTGATAAATAGAAAATATTTCACTTTAATGAATGTACGGGTGAGTAACAATTTAAAAATAAATATCATGTGGGTAACATTTGACTTTACTTACACAACCTAATGCATTCTTTTGATATATATGTATATATAGAGAAAACATTTATCTTCACTCTCATTTATGCACACAATAAAGCATCCAGATTTCCTGTCAATAAACTCGCACATCACACAGATATAACACACAAAACATTTCATTCCAGTTCTGAGATGCTCGAAACGTTTCAATCTGTATAAAAATCAAATTTAAATTTTCGATCTGCTGCAACGTTCTCCCTATGCATTAAGCTATGTATGCATGTATATATGGAAAATCTATATATATATATTTATATATATAGATAATATATATAAGCTCTATATCTATATAATAACATATATATATCTATATAATAATAATAATATATATATATAAGCTATATATCTATCTATATATATATATATATAGCTTAATGCAACGAACTCCCTATGCATTAGCTATGTATGCATGTATATATGGAAAATTGGAAAATCTCTCTCTCTCTCTCTATATATATATATATATATATATATATATATATTCACAAATGACCAGGCACTTGATTTTTTTATCATTCGCCTATACACCGGCCAACTCCACTAAATGATGCCTGTGCCTTGACGCGGTGGTGGAGCTTGCGTGTGCCGATGATCCTAAGAGCTATGCCGGCGGTAGCTTCGGCTACTGGTAGGGTCTCCCTTGCCGAACAGGTCGAAGGTGAGGTTCCTGATCAAATGAGGCATCCTGGTCCTCCAGATTGGGGATTGGAAGTGAGGCACCTAGTCCCACTCTGTAAAATCCTCAGGGATCCATTTCTTTTGTGGATACGGGTGTTGCTATCCCGAGGTACCCGAGCAAACTTTTTCTCCTAGCTGCAGATTGCATCAATGCTAAGCCCCTAGTAAACTTCACTTCTGCCTTATGGGCCTTAGTACCACTCTTCGGCCTCTGCCGTAAGGTATACCGTTTGGGCTCGGGAACAGGACCAGGTGGTTGTGTTGCGAAAATGGCAAAGCGGCGTGCATCTGTAGTTCTGCTTTCAAGAAACGTTTGTAGTAAACGGTTCCAGATGTCCTTGGTTGCGTTGGTTGGATGGTGGGGAGCGATTTCATATCGAGATATCCCCCTTGGATCATTGTTGATCCTTGGGCCCTGTGTACCTCATGCACATTATGGCCCGTTCCTTATCACAACTAGCTTTGCAAATGACTCCGGCGGTTACACTTTTCACGTCAGAAAAGTGTGGGGAGACGGAGCCTAGCGGGGGCTCCGATCGAACTAGAAGTAATCCGTGGTTTTTCTCAATAGTGGTTACAGTATGGAGTAATTAGATGTATCATTCCTTAGTTCTCCATGATGCCATAGAGAAAGTGTTAAGGGATTGAGTTCATCTTCGGGTGATTCCCAATCAGCCACTGACTCAGCCCCTCTGGGGTTTGATCTTGGCAAAAAGGAGGAAACCTGCAGTCCGGCTGTGGAAGGAAGTGGAGTCGCGAGCCTTGGTGACCGACACACTGAAACCATGGCTGTGACGAAGGATATACTCACTAAAGCACAGAGGCGCAGGAGGAGGCGCATGCCTAGGCAACTGAGGCTTGCAAAAGCTGGCGCTGTCAAGGAGAAGGTTGGAGGTACCAAACGACTTAGGTCGGAAGGAGCCACACCTTCTCCAAGAGATCTGGTCGTTAAGAAAAGATCAAGGACAGACATCCAACCTGGAACATATGCTCTGGCAGTCCAGGTTATCAAGATGGCAGTTGTCAAGAATTCCTTCCCTTCAAGTAAGCTGAGCAAGGAAGAGGTTGACATCATCCAGGTGGTGAATCTCGATAAAATAGATGAGACCCCCACTGGTGAGCAACTTCCGAAGATTCATGGCTTTAATTTAAACGCTGGTGCCTTGGTCCTTCAGTGCAATGATGCAAATACTGTGGAATGGGTTAAGAAAACCTTCCATAATAACAGTCAGGTTCTGGGGGAGGCATTTAAAGTCTTGAGTGTCAATGATCTTCCCAAACCTGTCAAGGTGGCCTTTAAGACCAGAGATGTTTACACCATGGAGCCGAGCGTTTTGTTGAAACGGCTGAACAGTTTCAACTCGGAGTTGAAGTCTGAAGATTGGCGTGTTCTGCAAAATTTTGTGGAACCCCTCTCCGTAAGATGAATCTTCGAGGTGGATTCGGAGGCTGCGGATGCGATTTGCAAAGCTGACCTTGGTGCTTTCATCGGTTTGGACCGCGGAGTCTTTAAGATTCTTCGGGACCCAAACGAGAAGCCCAAAGGGAAGTTGGAGATGGAGGAACAGCCAGAAGATCAGGCGACCTCAGGTAAGTATCAGTAGTATTGAGACTATGATACCTAAACTTAATGATCTAGAAATTGCTTCTGGTTCTGATATTACACTACATGCTAACCCTCTGATTTCTGATGATGAGCTGGAAAAACGCATGCAGGATTTTGACAATGAAAATGTGCTTGACGTCGATCATTCTCATGTTACTAAGAGGGCCTCTCTCTCCTAGGTTTTCTCTGCCCTCTTTTTGTCCCTGCTTATGGGCTGTTTTAACGTTGTGCAAATAAATCTGCATCACAGTCGTTCTGCCTCTGCTATTCTTAGCAAAAGGCTGTTAAATGGTAGAGCTGACATTGCTCTCATCCAGGAACCCTGGACCTGCAATGGAAAATTTTTGGGTCTGGGGATCAAGGGATTCAATGTCTTTTATGATACATCCTGTATCAGACCTAGAGCCTGCATTGCTGTTAGCAACAAGCTCAATGCTGTTCATCTTGTTAAGTTCCTCGATGGTGACAATGTTGCTATCAGTGTGAATCTTAAAACTAATGAGCATAAGATAGAATACATCTTTGCTTCGGCCTATCTTCCGTATGAAGATAAGGAAACCTTTTCTAATGTTATTATCAATCTTATTGAGTATTGTAGTGGCAAAAAAATGATTATTGGTTGTGATGCAAATGCCCATAACACTGTTTGGGGTAGTAGTGATTGCAACCGTAGGGGTGATGATCTTTTAGAACAGATCCTACTCTTCAACCTTTTTGTAATAAATAAGGGTAATTCTCCTACCTCCGTGATTGCAAAGCGTCGCGAAGTGATAGACATTAGCATAAGAAATAGTAATGCGTATGAGAATGTGAGAAATTGGAAGGTCTTAGATGATATATCTCTTTCTGACCACCAATTAATCTCTTTTTCTGTTAAAGATCCTGTAAAACCTGCGACTGACAAGGGTAGGAACCCTAGAAGAACTAATTGGCGTTCCTACAAAGATGATCTCAAGGCCAGTTTGGCTAGCCACAATGGTGAGTATTCCTCTATTGAAAACCTGGATTTGGCTGTTGACTCCGTGCAACAGGCCATTATCCAAACCCTCCATAGTAACTGCAGAACCACAAATGCTGACTCCCCAAGGATTGTTCCTTGGTGGTCTAATGAACTCAGCCGGTTGCGTGGGAAATGCAGGAAGCTCTTTAAGAGAGCTAAAAAGAATGGTGAACGGCAGGTTTATAAATCTGCTCTTACCTCCTATAATAAGGCAGTCAGGGACTCTAAGAGAAATTCTTGGAGAAAGTACTGCGAAGTTATTAAAGATGCCCCTGCAACGGCAAAACTTGTTAAGCTGATGGCAAGGGACAGAAATTGTAATTTGAACACTGTCAAGAAGTCAAATGGTGACTTTACTGTTACTGGTGAAGAGACCCTGACTGAGCTGTTCAGGGTCCACTTTCCAGTTTCTTATCCTTATGATAATTGTGACAATGTTAATGCCTGCTCCACGTCTACTTCTGCCGACAAAGGTTGGAGCATTGCCAGGAGTGTGGTTACTCTTGATAGGGTTAAATGGGCAATTAATTCCCATAAGCCCTATAAAACTCCGGGGACTGATGGCATCATTCCAACTCTTCTCCAGGAGTGAATTGAGGTGCTAGCTCCCATTCTCTGCAGTATCTACAGAACCTGTATTGCCTTGGGTTATGTACCAAATGCATGGAGGCATACTAAAGTAATCTCCATTCCAAAGATTCGAAAGGATAATTATCACGAGGCCAAATCCTTTAGGCCTATTAGCCTTACGTCATTTCTTTTAAAGACTATTGAGAAGCTTATTGATAAGTACTTAAGAGAAATGATTCTGGCTTCTAAGCCCCTGCTAAGCTCTCAACATGCCTATCAACCGGGCAAATCCACGAACACTGCCCTTTACAGTCTCTCCTTTATTTTGGAGAAAAACTTTAATGCCAAAGAAGTTGCTCTTGCCACCTTTCTCGACATTGAAGGCGCCTTTGATAAGGTACCCATCGATACCATCCTTGATGCTCTTGATAGAAAAGGTGTTTATATCAAGATCTCTTATTGGATCAAGAACCTGTTATCTAATAGGTATGTATGTGCATTTTTACTTGGTGACAGTATGGCTGTGCATGCACTTGCAGGCTGTCCGCAAGGAGGTGTGCTTTCTCCAATTCTTTGGTGTATAGTTGTGGACTCTCTTTTGGAGAGTATCAACGTTTCTGGCGTTTCCTGCGTTGGTTATGCAGACGAAGTTGTCATCATTGTCAGGGGCAAATTTGGCAACACTGTCTCTGACATGATATCTACTGCTCTTAGGGGGGTTGAGACATGGTTTAATAATGCAGGTCTTACTGTTAATCCGCATAAGACTACTTTGGTTGCGTTTACTAGGAAACCCATACTTAATCTTGGGGACATTCGCTTCTTTGGGCAGAAACTTATCTGCTACAAGGAGGTTAAATTCTTGGGAATTTACTTTGACAAGGGACTTAACTGGAAGAGACACTTGGATTATTGCACGACTAAAGCCAGAAGAATCTTCTGGTCTTGTAAGAATGCCATTGGGAAAACCTGGGGCTTAAATCCTAAGGCTATCCATTGGATTTACTCGATGGTAATCTGTCCTATCATTTCCTATGGATCCATTGTTTGGTGGTCCAGAATTGGATGTGAAACAGCTAAACTAGAACTAGTTAAGATTGAAAGGATGGTGTGCATTGCAATCTCTGGATGCATGAAAACTACTCCCATTTCAACTCTTGAACTTTTACTCGGTTGGCATCCGCTCTACATGCGTATTGAAGCAGAGGCATTTATCTGCATGAACAGACTTAAATATCTGAAATACTGGAAATATTACTCAAGGTATCATCTATCTTGGGGTGAACTTAACAGTAATGTTGCTAGTCATCCTTATTTCTGTATGCCACCTGATGACATTCATGTCAAATACACGTTTGACAAGCCTTATGAAATTCAGGTCCCCTCGCGGGATGACTGGAAGAGGACTCCCACCTACAATAAACGGAACTGTATTGAATGGTACACGGATGGCTCGAAGATTGGCACAAGCACTGGTGCTGGTGTGTGCTGCCCTGATAATGGTACTGAGCTATCTTATCCGTTTGGTAATTTTGCTACTGTCTTTCAGGTCGAAGTCTTTGCCATCCTTATGTGTTGCAGAATTTGCTATGACAGGAAGTGTAAGAATAACCAGATTTTTATCTGTCCTGACAGTCAGGCTGCTCTTATGGCTCTTGGGAAGTTCACTATGACTTCTTCCCTTGTTTAGGAATGCTACAATGCACTCTGTGAAATTGCTAGCAATAACAATGTCATTCCTTACTGGTTGCCTGGTCATTCGGGCATTCCTGGCAATGAGTTGGCAGATGAACTTGCTAGGAAAGGTTCAAGTACTCCTTTTTTGGGCCCTGAGCCGGCCTTGGGTATTCCCAATGACCGTGTTAGAAGAACTGTCAGTGACATCTTCAGGAAGCTTCAATGTAAGAGCTGGCGTAATACTAAGGGACAAAAGCAAGCGAAAATTCTCAACTGCAATTGCCCTAGTACACGTCAAAAAGAACTTTTCAAGCTCAGCAGACCTGGCATCAGGAGGGCTGTTTTTGAAAAGCCTTTCCAGACCCTTCAAAAATCCCCTTTGACCTATAAAATTCAACCCTAAATATTTACAAAATTTATAGTATTCTCTATGGAACAGAACCTATAATAGAGTTGGATTTTCGATTTCCCCTTCGGAAACGTGAAAAATCAATGGATGTACTTGACTTTATATTTATACACTTTATATTTTTATTTATATTTATTTATATTTATACTAACTGGGACGAATTTTTATTAAAATGGCTATTTTCCAAAGCTAAATGCTATGTCAATTTTCCTGTCTTTGACAGGATTAAGTACTAATAATAAAAATGAATATTTTTTTAAAAGTCGTGTTTTTTCTTTTAAAGGTAACAGAAAATATGCTTTAATTTAATTGACATAGCACTCCGTTTCATTATTTTTCCTTCTTTCATCCCTTTTAGTATCGATGTTGTTAAATTATAGTTTCACGGAGAAGCCTAATTACACGTCTGCTTAACATTACCAGAAACGTAATTAGTTTCATGGCAACACAAAATATTCCAAGTATCGGCTGTGTTCTGGAATTACTTTCCTAATATAAATACCCAGACGATACAAAATAACTTTCCTGATGGTGGCAACAGGAATTCTGTAACAATATAAAAGATTCGCAGAGACGAAAATTTGAATTGAATCTATTTCAGAAGATTTAGTTGACAGTTCAAAAGTAGTGTAGCATTCTCAATTACTGAAGTTGGAAATAACTATTTCGTGAAAATCATAAAAAATTAACTGCAACGCTGCACCAATTAACACCAATTTGCAAGTTTTATACAACTTAAATAGTTTTGTGCAGCAGACGCCCCAAACAATTAGTTCCCAGCAAATTAAAATGAAATTCCTGATGTTAATTACTGTAAAATGTCATGTGTCTATTACCCGTGTGGGTTCTACTTTAACTATGGAAGAAAATGCTATCGCTTTAGAAACTGGATTGACACAGAAGAAGAAACTATGGCTAGGAAAGAAACTCCTTCGAATCTCAACATGTCTATGACGTACATTTCCCTGTTTTTGCTAGAGTGATCGCTGTGTTTAATTTATCCTGACGCCACTCTTACCTTTAAAACCAGTTTATATCTCTACACTTATATGTTTTATAGTATTTTTCTAACGGAGTGTTTTGTTTACGAAGAGATAAACAAAAAATATTTTTATTTATATATACAGGGTGTATCTGAATTCATCATCAGTATTTGGTGGGAAGGTTGGGAATAAGATAAGAAGAATATTTCACATAGGAAAGCATAGGCGCAAACGAACGCATGACGGTGCATATAATGGTGTAGAGGACGCTTTATGTCCACAACTCCTATCCACGCGCAATGCTGTCTGAAGTGTGGTTACAGCATGGCGGCGCTCCAGTACATTTCGCAAATGATGTGCATGGTTACCTGACCAGAAAATTTGGAGCTCAATGTATTGATCGCGGTGGACCGGTTTGTTGGC
This sequence comes from Amaurobius ferox, assembly GCA_951213105.1. Classification (NCBI taxonomy): domain Eukaryota; kingdom Metazoa; phylum Arthropoda; class Arachnida; order Araneae; family Amaurobiidae; genus Amaurobius; species Amaurobius ferox. The sequence continues at coordinate 130,274,971 of OX578136.1, forward strand.
CACCACGGTCACCGGATTTATCTCCAATTGACTTCTTTGTATGGGTTGCGATGAAAAACATGGTGTACGAGTCCCCTGTTGCCAGTGCTATGGACCTTGCAGCACGCATATCGGTTGCCATCGCAAACATCTGGGAAATGCCGGGAATATTCCAGAAAGTCCGGTTGTCAATGCAACGCCGTTGTGAGGCATGTACTCTAGCAAATGGTCGCCATTTCGAGTACCTCTTGCAGGTCTCTACAAAGGATGCACAGATAAATGTTTTTTTTTTTTTTACAACTTTCTTGTTATGTTTTCTTTCCATCATATAACCGGGATCATGTTGCCCTACTACATGACGTCAACGCCTATGCTTTCCTATGTGAAATAGTCTTCTTTTCCTATTCCCTACCTCCCCACCAAATATTGATGATGAATTCAGATATACCCTGTATACTGTTGAAGAATAGCAAAAATGCATGGCGATTTTCATCTGAAATATTCATTTTCCTCCGGCCTTTTTTGCTACCATAAATACAAGAAAATTAGTTGCCACTGATAAGGAAAGTATATATTGATATTTTATGTATAACTTATAGTAAATCCTAAAACTTTTCCGCTACAGTTATTGCGAATATTAAGTTAGATTGTATGCTGATACCTAAGAATCAATTCAATGTTTCAAATTAAGATATTCGCTCTTAATTTGAGTTATAGTTATTGCGGATATTCCGTTACATTTCATGCTGATTTCTAAGAATCTATTCAGTATTGCAAATTCAGATATTCTCTCTTTCAGCTAAATATTTCAGAAGAACGTTTTAATTTAGTAACTACCATCCTTACAGCAATTTTTTCATGAAATTCTTTACCGTATGTAATTATCTTTAAATCTGAAAGAAATAAAATATATAGTATCAATGGTTAAAAAAAACATTCATCAGAATATTTTCAACAAAGCAAAAGTAAATTATTACAAACCATTTCGTGTATTTCCTGGCATTTTTCAAAAGTACTCATATACAGTGTGTCCCAAAAAGATTGAAACGCGATTTAATTATTTACCTGTTGGAGATAAGTGGGCAATGTAAATTGCAAAAATGTTAAAAATAAGGTAGTAAATAAGACTACGTTAATGAAATAGTCTTTTCATTAATTTTCAGAAAGTTGAACTTCTTAAATTTTTGTTCGACCCCCTTAGACAAATTTGGTCAATCAGAAAATTTTTATTTTTAATACAACAAGATCATTAAAAAAGCCGTATATTTAAAATTGAGCGAGTTATATTTAATTGAAAATTGAACATTATGAATGGGGACCCTATATCAAATTAGAATTGTAAATTTGTGACATATCAAAAAAAGGTAAAAATGGATGATAATACATAGGATACCCAACCGCGTAGTAAGTACCACTGCTTTATATGATCTCTGTCTGTGTAATGCTTTATTTAGATGCATTTGTGATAAAAACAAATTTGATCTAAACAATTTCTATCGTCAATTTGTTTATGATCCCTATTTTCACTGATGAAACAGCCTTTCCCATGGTACGAGAAAGTGGCATAAGTCAGATTTTTTCTTTATCATAATTCAGTTGATCTCAAAGGTACAGATATGCGGTTATTTTAATGATCTTGTTGCATTAAAAATAAATAACAATTCTGATTAACCAAATTTGTCTAAGCAGTAAGGACGTCGTATAAAAATTTAAAAAGTGTAACTTTTTGAAAATTGATGGGAGGACTATTTCATTAAAGTAGTCTTATTTCCTATCTTACTTTCAACATTTTGTCAATTTACATTATCCACCTATCTCCAACAGGTAAGGAATTAAAAGCCCTTTTCAATCTTTTTGGGACACCTTGTATATCAACTTCCGAAACAAATTTTATCTTTCAAACTTGTAAAAGTCCAATAAAAATAAATAAAATTCTGGAAATAAAACATAACCCTGAGTGACGACTAGATTAAATCAGTTAAATTTCATAATATTGGTTGTTTAACAAGTACTCTTAAAAGGGTAAAAAGCTTCACGTTTACGGCAATTTTTATAGGGAAAATAGAACTTTCATGTTAAGAAATCCACGACTTTTCTTAAAAACTAACAGTCTCGTTTTTAACACTTTACAACAAAGTTGAAAAGTGTTTATGACTTTGTTCATTCTGTCTGTCTGTCTGTCCGTTAGCACGATAACTGCCGTAAAAATGACTTAATCAAAATGAAATTTTAGTATGTTGTTCAGACGGTCTGTAGGACCTATGGGAATATAAATGAATAATATCACCCAACTAGTTGTGGATTGAACCCGGGTTGAAGAAATGAAAGACATTGAGCCCTATGGGACCTAATTTTTCAAGCATTGTTTAAGCGGATTTAAAATTCACAAAGTGCTTCGAAAATTTTAGGTAATATTCAAATTGTTCCATAAAATATATAAAAAAAATCAGCGAAATATGTTCAGTAGTTTTTTAAATAAAAATTAAAATAATAATAACACCTCTTATATGAAACGATCACGTGACCATGATATGAAAAGTTCACGTGACCGACTTCAAAATGATATATGGCATCCATCTTGTCTCAAAATCGTGATTTTTAAACTTCTTTCTAATTCATATTGAGTGTTGTATACGTTCCAAAATATCTTAATTTTTGCTTAAATTCTGTGCATCTAAATAGTGAAACAACGCAATTACAATATATTTGATTTTAAATGCTCATCCAAATTTGATTATTCCTACAACGAAGCCTATTTTTCACCTATGTGAAATGTAAACAGCAAAATATGTAGAATGAGTTGTATTAGAATTGCGGTATTTCTTTAACACAAAATCAATTAGTCCTTGGGGTCAGCGTAGCTGATATGAATGAAATATTCATTGATTTTATAAAGAGAAGGACGATTTTTTTCGACGAAGTTTTACGCATAGAGTTTAATTACTTGTAGCCCCATGGTCTTAATTTTTAAATAAAATAAATTATTATAGTATTGTGATGAATGACATGAATGGGAAATTATTTATGAATGAAATGTTGGTTTTATAGAGAGAGCCAGGCGTGTTATTTTTTCTATGGCGTCATTTGAATGAATTTCAGTTGTTTTCGATGAAGTATTCAAATATAATAAATTGTTGTAGTATTATGATAATTCTAAAATTATTACTGAGGAATGTATCACATTTTAGAGATGTTTAAACCAGGCAATATATATTACAATGCCGTCATTTGAATGAAGTTCATTTTTTTCGATGAAGGTTTAAGTTTTCAAATATAATAAATTAATGTAGTATTGTGATAACTTTTAAAATATTACCGAGGAAAGTATTGCATTTTAGACATGTTTAAATAAAATTGCATTGAAGTTGGAAAGTGTTTCATAATCAATGCCTTAAGCATGATTGGTCTTTCTTCTTATTTAATAGTTTTATAAAGACAATTTATAGAAATACATTTATAAAAAAACTGTAAAGCAGCAGTACACTGTACAATTTTAAAATAATATATAAGTGTTATATCGAGTTTACACTAGTAATGTATGAAAAGATAAAGAAATGATTACATGTTTAATTGCAAAATGAGATTTCATACAGTAGTGGCAACATAAAGGTCTGTTGATATGTAGTAAGTTATCCTCTGACGACAATACAAGCAGATGTATGGTGTGGCATGGAGTTTAATACCATTCTCATGTCACGTGGGAGATTCTGTCAGATTTACTATAATTGCCCAGATAAGTAATGCACATTCTTTTATAGCCGCAACTACCGTCTCAGAGGCCATTCAGGATTAGCAAGAGTTCTGGTATTCTGTCTGGCCGTGATTGAGCATCAACACTTCAACGGTACTTCACTATGAACACTTCACTCCATGCTATGTGTACCAGGGTGTTATCATGTTGGGCAATAGCTCTCATAGGACGTGACATAAGAAACAACAGCTTTCCACATATTGTTTTGAATGTGCAGGTTACCTGTCAAATTCTACGTAGCAATACTAAAGGAGACGAGCTGTAATAGGAGATAGCTCCCCAGATTGTCACTCTGGACACAATGCCCGTATGCTCCTGAACGACTGACCTTCTCCATACAAAAATAGAGTGGTAATGTGCTCCATTTGTAGCTCATGGTATGTAACTTCGTTGTATTAGATTCACAAGTATTTCTATGAGCAAGATGTTTAGAGTTAGTTGCTGATAAAGACTTAGAAACCGGTTGTTTAACTGTTTATTTTACCATGGAGTATTTAGAGTTGTCTTCTACACCGAGAAAGTATTTTGAATCATTTTTCTGCCCTAAACCAATCTTCTAGGTTATTTATTTTCGTCTTTTCTCTTTTAAATTGGAAAATTATATCCTTCTTGGGCCAGAAAATGCGACTATTTATTGGCAGGCGCCATATTGCTCTGTTGTTTAATGGATGCTGTCTTTCTATCGTGATGAAGGAGGTTGTTTATGCCCCGAAAACCGTTGATATCACTACTGTTTTCTTTCATGCTGAATTTTTAAAGAAAATTTACACTTTCTTATGGAATAGAGCTATTTTAGTTTTCTCACTCTGACCGTATTGTTAGCATATTATTGAGCGAAATAGGCGAATAGAATAATATTTTATTAGATACAAGCAATATACCCATTCTTCATACGGAAAATATAATATAAATAAGCTAAACATTCACAATTACGTGTAAATTCCTATAGTTTTCTAAATGGTTGTTATTCAAAATATGCTAATAATATACTTAATTTAATTCTTCTATAAAATGTATAAGAATCTCTGAGATCGATGCGCAAAATTATCTTCACAGGCAGATAGATCTGAAGAATAAAGCATCCTGGTTCAATTTGTAAACGAATTTAGAAACAATATTTTTAATTCTCACAAAACGACAGACATTATCTAGAAAATCGTACTTAATTATGCAGACTATTGAATTTCTATCGATTCGGTGTCATTTTGATGAATTTAGCGTCATTTTATTAATTTGGAGACATTTTCGTCAAGTTAGCGACATTTTAAAAATAACAAAATTTATAGCAACAAATTGACGACAGATTGACGAAACTTCATCACAATACTATTCCCTAACAAAACACATATAATTTCATTTATTTAGAGCAATTTTATAAATTTCAAGATATTTTTATGGATTTACAAACATTTTTATCAATTTAGCGACATTTAAGAATTGCTAAATGTGTTACTAAGTAGGACGGTTGGACTGGCAAATAAATGCTACCGAAACATCAGTTCAGTACTCTCTTCTAACGAAACAAAATTAATTTCACTAATTTAGCGGCGCCATTTTTACCAATTTGGCCATATTTCCGTCATTTTGGCAACGTTTAAGAAAAGTTGCCAAGTTAGCGATATCACGCCAAATTCATAGATCTGAATTTGTAGGTTTGAAGAATAAAACATCCTGTTCCCGTTTGTATATACTAAATGAAAACACTAAAATCGTATTAGAAGATATACCATTCTACTCTTATTCTGTTTCAACAATCGGCTAAATGAGTTTATTGGCTAAACACAATATATAAGTTTTAAAACTCTTTGCCAAAGTAAATAAAAGTGATGTATGCAGTCCGTAATTAATATAATTAAAAGAAAAATCAAATCGTTCATTTATAAAATATATTTTTATCCATTTATTTATTATTCAAATCAAAAAAATAATGAGAAAAATTAACAAACACATTTAATTTAATTGCGTTACTGATCAATATGATATAAGATAGAATCTTCCTCGTAAAATACTGATAATTAAATAACCATTTTGATTTCTTAATACTTTTCATTGTTGAGTAAGAGCCTGTGAAAAATAAACCATGTTGATAGAGTATCCATTTGAATTCATGTTTCAAACCTGCGATTTTCAAAAGTGACTGATAAACTCCAACCAAACTCAGATATAGAATTTTAATTCACATTTACGTTTTAAACCAGCGATTTCCAACCTTTTCCGTTCGGAGGAATCAGGGAGTTAGACAGGAAAACTCCTATGAATATTTCGTTTTTAACACTTTACAACAAAGTTGAAAAGTGTTTATGACTTTGTTCATTCTGTCTGTCTGTCCGTTAGCACGATAACTGCCGTAAAAATGACTTAATCAAAATGAAATTTTAGTATGTTGTTCAGACGGTCTATAGGACCTATGGGAATATAAATGAATAATATCACCCAATTAGTTTTGGATTGAACCCGGGTTGAAAAAATGGAATACATTGAGCCCTCTGGGACCTAATTTTTCAAGCATTTTTTAAGCGGATTTAAAATTCACAAATTGCTTCGAAAATCTTAGGCAATATTCAAATTGTTCCATAAAATATATAAAAAAAAATTCAGCGAAATATATTCAGTTGTTTTTTAAATAAAAATTAAAATAATAATAACACCTCTTATATTAAGCGATCACGTGTCCATGATATGAAACGATCACATGACCCACTTCAAAATGATATATGGCATCCATCTTGTGTCAAAATCGTGATTTTTAAAGTTCTTTTTAATTCATATTGAGTGTTGTATCCGTCCTAAAATTACTTTATTTTTGCCTAAATTCTGTGCATATACATACTGAAACAACGCAATGACAATATATTTCAGTTTAAATGCTCTTCCAAATTTGATTATTTCTACTATTAAGCCTATTTTTCACCTATGTAAAATGTAAACAGAAATATGTAGAATGAGTTGTATTAGAATCGCTGTAATTCTTTAACACAAAATCATTTAGTCCATGGAGTCTGCTTAGCTGATATGAATTCATTGATTTTAGAAAGAGAAGGACGATATTTTTCGATGAAGTTTTACGCATATAGTTTAATTATTTGTAGCTCCATGGTCTTAAATAAAATGTTTAAATAAAATAAATTATTATAGTATTGTGATGAATGACATGAATGGGGGAATTATTTATGAATGAAATGTTGCTTTTATAGAGAGAGCCAGGTGTGTTATTTTTTTATGACGTCATTTGAATGGATTTCAGTTGTTTTCGATGAAGTTTTCAAATATAATAAATTATCGTAGTATTATGATAATTCTAAAATTATTACCGAGGAATGTATAACATTTAAGAGATGTTTAAACCAGGCAATTTATACTTTAATGCCGTCATTTGAATGAAGTTAATTTTTTTCGATGAAGGTTTAAGGTTTCAAATATAATAAATTAATGTAGTATTGTGATAAGTTTTAAAATATTACTGAGGAATGTATTGCATTTTAGACATGTTTAAATAAAATTGCATTGAAGTTGGAAAGTGTTTCATAATCAATGCTTTAAGCATGATTGATCTTTCTTGTTCATTAATATCTCGGTAACTCCTGGTCTTAGAAACTCAAAACATGGACTAAATTTTCAGTGGGGCTATTTCAAGGTTGTCCACAAAATTTCATTAAATTCGATTCAGTCGTTCTCTCACGATGATAAGACAAATATACAGACAGAGATTTTCAATTTTAGTAATATAAGGCTGCAATTAACAATTATATTGAATTTCGGCAACAACATCCATTTATTGCAAAATTATTGTTTGTCCATACATTTAATATAAGGTTGATTAATGAAACTTATGTGTCTAGCTTAATGAGACTTATGTGTCTGGTGTCTGGTTAATTATCATTGCTCACTAAAGTTATTGGTGCTGCTATAAAGTCATATGCCAATAAATATAAAAATCTGATGTGGCAGCACATGACTTTCCCTGCAGACTCAAATTCATTCTTTATTTATTTCTTTAATAGTTCATTAAATTGAATTTAATTGCACAAAATAACACTAAATTTGCATTTTTAATTCAATTTCTGTTTTTATTTGGTAATTGGATATTTTCCCAAAAGCGGCATAATTAAATGCGAAGAATCTCAAATATGTCGAGAACGGTTAGTCCTAGAGTAATAGAGTTATCCTTATTATATTTCTCATCAAACACTACGTATGAAACAAGCATTTATTTGATATATTTGAACATATGTTGTTTCTTTTTAGATTTTGGCGATTTTTGAGGGTCATTTCGTAAAAATGGGCGGGCTGTACTTTTCCGAATAATACCAAAATCTAATCAGCACCAGAGTATCCCAAAGTAACTTATCTATCAAATTTTGTGAAATTTGGTCAATTAGTATCTTATCTAGAGTGGATACATGACATTTTTACGGGCCATTTCGCAAAAAAGGCGAGTTCTGTTTTTTCGAATCATACCAATAACTAATCAGGACCAGGGTCATACCCAAGTGACTTACCTACCAAATTTTATGAAATTCCGTCCATTAATTTTTTAGTTAGAGTGGATACATACATTGCACAGACAGACACACACGCATAAACAGACACACAGACACATACACATATGCCACGCTGAAAATAGTTTTTTTCGTATTCTAGAGGTCTAGAAACTTGCAGATCCGTCGAAAACTCGAGTTATGATTTCCAGCATGATTCCAATACTTTTTCTATACATTACTATGTATTACAGGGAAAGTAAAAATCTGATGTGGGCAGCACATGACTTTCCCAGCAGACTTATTCACGTTCTCTTTATTTTAATTAAATTTAATTCACTTTTAATTCAATTTTCGTTCTCATTTGATAACTGGACTTATTTTCAAAGGTGGAGTAAAGAAAATACTAAAATACTAAAATATCTCGAGAACGGCTAGTCCTGATGTAATGGAGTTGGTCTTATTCTTTTCTTCGTTAAAAAGTACGTATGACACAAGCATTTAATGGATATATTTGAGCAGACGTATATTTTTATTTTAGATTTTGGTGATTGTTGCGGGCCATTTTGCAAAAAAAGGTTGATTATTTTTTTCTGAATCCTACCAAAATCTAATCAGCACCAGGGTGACCCACAAGTGACTTATATACTAAATTTTTTTAAATTCAGTCCATTGGTTTTTTAGCTAGAGTGGATGCAAGCTTTTGCGGGCCATTTCGCAAAACAAGGCGGGTTTTTTACTCCGAATCGTATCCAAAACAAATCAGCACCAGACTCGCCCACAAGTAACTTACCTACCAAACTTTATGAAATTCGGTCATTAGAGTGGATACAAAATCTGCACAGACAGACACACAGACACACACACAGACGTCACGCTAAAAATGGTTTTTTTCGTATTCTAGAGGTCTCAAAATATGTAGATCCATCGAAAACTCGAGTTACGATTTTCGACATGATTCCAATACTTTCCCTATACATTACCATGTATTGCAGGGAAAGTAAAAATCTGATGTGGGTGGCAGACGACTTTCCCTACAAACTCAAATTCATATTTTCCTTATTTCTTTAATAACTCATAAGATTGAGTTTAATTGAACCAAATAACACTAAATTTGCATTTTTAATTCAATTTTTGTTTTTATTTGGTAATAGGATATTTTTCCGAAATCGGCGTAACAAAAATGCAAAAAATCTCAAATATCTTAAGAACGGTTAGTCCTAATGTATAATGGAGTGTGTTATATTATTTTCCTCTTAAAAAATTGCGTATGAAACAAGAATTTAATTGATACATTTGAGCATACATTACTTAGTCTTTTGTTTTTAAATTTTGGCGCTTTTGACGGGCCATTTCGTAAAAAAGGCAGGTTGTTCTTTTCCGAATCGTACCAAAATCTAATCAGCGCCAGAGTATCCCACAAGTAACTTATCTACCTAATTTTGCGAAATTTGGCCAATTAGTATTTTAGCTAGAGCAGATAAATGAAATTTTTACTAACAATTTCGCAAAAAAAGGCGGGTTCTGTTTTTACGAATCGTACCCAAAACTAATCAGCACCAGAATCGCATTCATGTGACTTACCTACCAAATTTTATGAAATTCGGTCCATTAGTTTTTGAGTTAGCGTGGATACATACCTTGCACAGACACGCAGACATACAGACAGACACACTCACAGACGTCATGCTAAAAATAGTTTTCTCGTATTCTAGAGGTCTCGAATCCGTCGAAAACTCGAGTTGTTATTTTCGGCATGATTTCAATACTTTCCCTATACATTAATTACCATGTATTGCAGGGAAAGTAAAAACGATAATACGATTGATTATTTCTACTGTTTACAAATTAATCGTCAAATCCAACACTAGGGTATTGATTTTTCATCCATTACGAAAAAATTTAATCTTTTAAGCTATTAAACATGATATATTAAGCTATGCGCGATAAATTATAATAGATAACACCAAGGAATAAGATTTACAGTACATAAGCAAGTTTGTAGTTATGTATATGTTGGATTCTACAAATTATTTAAATATATCTGTGAATGAAAATATCTTTAAATTGGGTTAATTTTTTTAAATCCAACTTTCTATCAAACATATCACTTACTACTTACTATGCAAAACATAAAACATCATTTAAAAAAAATCTGATGTGGACAACACATGACTATACCTACAGACTCAAATCTATTTTCACTTTATTTCATTAATAATTCATTAAATTGAGTTTACTTGCACAAAATAACATGCTTAATTATTTAAAATTACGCCGAATTTGTAGTGTTATATTAGTTTTCGTTTTCATTCGGTAATTGGACGTATCCGCAAAAGGGCGAGAAAACTAAAATATCTCGAGAACAGCTATTTCTAGAGTAATAGGGTAGGTTTAATTATTTCCATCGTCAAAAATTATATACGTAGTAAGATTCAAAAGTAACCGGACTGAGTCTATAACTTAAAAAATATTTGTAGTGGAGCGACTACGATAACGTTTCTGTGTTACTACGTTCTCTGTCCCTCTTCTAAAAGTGGTTTGACCCAAATCACGTGGTCGGTGGCTCGCCACGACGTCCTATTTTGTAGACGGGTGCACTTAGTGACCGGCGTGGAAAGAAATGGCGTTTGTTGAGCAGAGAATTAATATCAAATTTTGTGCTCGCTTGGGAAAGAGTGCTACGGAGGTTTACGAAATGTTGAAGCATGTGTACAGTAGTGATACATTATCGCGAACGCAAGCTTTTGAGTGGCATTGACGTTTCAGAGAAGGCAGGGGAAGTGCCGATGACGACGAACACTTTGGCCGGCCGCAGACTTCCCGACCCCTGAAAACAGGTTTCTGCGACGGTACATGGGAACAGTCACCAAACAATAGCGGAAATAGCAGAATCAGTTGGGATATCCGAGGTCACATGTCAATGGATATTGACTAAGGATCTTAACATGCATAGGGTGTGTCAACACATCGTTGCCCGCATGTTAACCGAAGACCAAAAGGGATCAGATCATGAGTGTTTTTGCAGGACAACGTTCCTGCACTCCGATCCCTCCTCGTCGCTGACTTTCTTGCGAAAACGCAAACAACTGTTTTGCCACATCCTCTTTACTCCCCTGATCTCGTCCCCTGCGCCCCCTGAACTGGCAAGTCGCTTGCAGGGTCGTCGATTTCAATCCTCAAATGAAGTTAAAAGAGCATCGCCGGCTGAGTTAAAGGATATTGTTAAAAGTGGATTCCAGAAAAAATTCGATGACCTTTACAAGCGATGGCAAAAGTGTGTTGTTGCGCAGGGGTCTTATTTCGAAGGAGGATGTGTTTCAGCATTTTAATTGATAATATTTTTTAAGTTATAGACTCAGCCCGGGAACTTTTTAATCCTACCTCGTATAAAAGAGGAATTTGATAGATATATTTGAGCATATGTAGTCTTTTATTTTAGATTTTGACGATTTTTGAGGGCTATTTCGCAAAAGGGCAGGTTCTTATCTTACTAAAATTTATTCAGCACCAGAATTATCCACAACTGACTTATCTACCAAATATTGTGAAATTTTGTTCACTACTTTTTGAGTTAGAGTATGGATGTATACATTGCCCACCCCCCCACACACACACACACAGATAGAGAGAGAGAGAGAAAGAAACGTCATGCTAAAAATAGGTTTTTCGTATTCTAGACGTCCCAAAAGGTATAGATCCATGAAAAACTCGAGTTACGATTTTCAGCATGATGCCAATACTTTTCCTATACATAACCATGTATTATAGGGAAAGTAAAAAAAAAGTAAAAATTAACTGAGATACCTTGTTTCAAACTTTACCTAACATATTTTAACTTAATAACTAAAACCCTTACAAGTACTCTTTTCATGAATTCCTTTAGTTTAGACAAAAATAACGTGTTCTCTAAATGTCAAAGAAATAAAATACTTCATAGTTGTTCTATCGAAGTAAAATTCTTTGAACCGCTCTTGACAAAATAAAAGTCGATTATTCTTTAAAAAAGTTCATGCATGTTTCGGCATTTTTCAAAAGTCTGAACGTACAATATCATAGCAGTAACTAATTTTATTTATACTGTTTTAAATATCTGATAAAAATAAACTTTAGAAAATAAAATTAAAATTTTAGTGACGATTGGTTTAAGTGAGTTAAATTAAGTTGGAACCGAAATAGCTTAGTATCTAAGGTGTAGGTATCAAACACACTAAACCCGGTTTCCATCCCGGAGGCCGCCTCAAATTATCTCCGTGGCAACGCGGAAAAGGTGTACGGTAAACCTGTAGGTCCCAAAGTCCATCCTAGAGATTATGAATTAAGAGAAGTTGGAAACGGTCTCTGTGGTTGCCTCTCACATTGGGTGGCAACCGCAGGGATTTAAGCTAGGAAACTAAAAAAAAAAACGTCTGTGTCAGAGTACTTGTTGGTACTGTTGTTTTGCCTGATTTATCCTGATGATGAAGGCACGATTTCGGCTTCATTATTCAAAGCTGAGTATGTTTTTAGTAAATGAGCTCAAAAACGATGTTAAAAAAATTTGTATAAGGAACACGATGGGTTTAAAGGTGGTGCTGGAATAACCTAATAAACTCAGTTGATATCGTTACTTAATCCTGTATGCTATGCTATGTCTAACGTAGTTTTTCTTTTGATAATTTATTCAAATATCACTTTGAGCGATTTTCTTCTGAGTTAAATTTGGTTTTGCACTTAAAAATTTTCTTACTGTTAGCTAAAGTAGTCTGAAATGAAATATCTATGGTAGTACCAAAATAATTAGTTGGTTAAATGTATGAACTGGTTTTAAAGACAAAAGTTAGCTACATCCTCGAGATATAAATACAGAACTGTGAGACCAGAAATAGATCTCCCACTAAGTGCTGTGTTATTAGTGAGACAGTTGTATGCCAGTACATTTATTGTGTCTGAAACGTCAAATAATACCTCAGTCTCGATGACTCCTGTGTTTACGACAGTTAACTCAAAGGTCAGAGAAACTCATAAATTTAGGGGTCTCGAGACAGAGGGGTCGAACGAACTCTTAAAATAATGTAAAGAACGACATTGGATAAAAGACTAGCCAATTCAGATGAAGCTTGTAGCGTTACCCTCAAGGCCGCAAATGAGAACAAAGTGGAAGTGACAGTACGGAGGCGAAAAGAACCACAACCTGTGACATAAGAACAAGATGACTAGACTTGGAAAAAAGGTAAGAGATTAACAGCTCTAAATCAAGGAGCACAAAACTGAGAAAGATGTGTGGACTACGAGAATGACACAAGTACGATGGTCGAGCCAGCAGTACAATATGATCGTTGAATTACGTGTAGTGAATAAGTACTTCGAGTCTATTCCAGTAATATGATCTGAAAGTACCTGGTGGTGACAAAATAAAAGACAGATTTGAAGGTATATATTCCTCAAATATTGACAGGTTATCAAGATACTTTAAGCATTTTAATACTGGTCTCACATGCTCTATTCCTAAATAATTAATAAACAGAGTAATTATTGTAATTGAGTATTTAAGTACGTTATGTGTTAATAAATTTTTTACTGTTAAAGTTAAAATGGTGCAGTCAATATAGTATTATAATAATTAATTATTCTTTTACAGAACTCGCGTGAAAGATAAATAATTGGAGGGTTTTACATAGCGGCACAACAAAGCAATGTACAATTTGATAAATAAGTACCACTATACGAGTAATTTACGACCATGTCAATTTAGCAGTAATATATATTAATTTTATAAATCTTGTTCCCACAAGAACCATACTAACAAAAATAAGAATACGTCTGTCAATAAGTAGTTCAATTACCTTACGCAAAAAGGAGGTGCCAAATGAAAATCAATAGGGGGGGGGGGAAATCTAATCGAAGGAAAATATAATTGAAAGTAAAAATCAGTAGAATGATTTAAAATACTTTCTCAGTGACTAAAACTGCGAGGCGTGCGTTTTGTATGATAATATAAATAAGAAAATAACCAGTTTCCAAAACTACAAGTCATCAATTAACATCACAACTTGCATTGTCATCAACTAACTTTTAAAATATTGTGATTTAATTATTAAAAAATACTTGTATCGAAAAGGTTACGAAATTATACAGTACATAAAACAAATAAATAAAGCAAGCTAATTCGGTTTTTAAATAAACTGTCCTCATTAAAATATCCGTTCAAATATATATGATTTATTGAAAAGTTCCATCTCCTTATAAAATACAAAAAAATTTGCCTAATTAAATTGTTTACAAAAACGGAATCCCGACACTTTTCTTAGAAATACTTAAAATCCCTAAATGTGTTGAAAAGTTTTGATTATATCAAAAGTGTCTTCAAGACTATTGACAAATTGCCATTGTTGGATTCAATTGATTATTAAATTAATACTAATAAATAACCTATTTTAATTAATTCTATCGGATTTCAGCACATTCATTACTTACAATGTAGTTAGAACAGAAAAATAACAGTCACTTAAGCTCTATCAAAAAACTAAATCTTACTAGACAAACATTTTAAAAATTTACAAGTTATGTCCGAAAATAATAAATAAAATTCACTCCGGTAAGAACTACTTCTACTAATTCCTGTCGATAACGTTAAAGTGCTTTTTTAAATCCCAAGTAAATAAAGACCTTTATTATTACTCGTTCTAATTAGATAAAGTTCTTCAAACAACCCTCTCTAGCTTTCAACAAAACAAAAGCTAATTATTTCTTCATTTCCAAATACTTCATATATTTTTCTTTTTTTTTTTCAAAAGTATTCACGAACAATAACAACGCATGAAACAAATTTTCTCTTTTCGAACAAGTAAAATTCTGCTAAAAAGAATATTCTGCGAAAAATTAAATAACACTTTCACTGACGGCTGGTTTGAATCAGTAAAGTTAATGCCATGATTGTTTCAGTAAGCATTTTTGCAGACATTCAGGTTCCTTTAAATTACATCAGGTTAAAAAAAATCTTGAACACTTTGAGATAAAAACAACAAACCCAGAAGGAAGTGTTCTATGGCTATACAAATACACAATGATTATGTAAAAATACAGAAGTAAAAGCAAAACACATATCTTTTTTATAGTACACCCTTTTATTATTTGTATGTAACTTAAATGTAGAAAATGTATTTATTAAATTGTATATAATTGAAATGTATAAAAACATATTTATTACAATGTGTGTAAATCAAATGTATGAAAGATAAATACATACAAAATTTGCACAGTTTAACTTCTCCGGTTCTCAAGTTATTTCTTAACAAGAAAGATCAATCATGCTTAAAGCATTGATTATGAAAGACTTTCCAAATTTAATGCAATTTTGTTTAAACATCTCTAAAATGCAATAGTACATTCCTAAATAATATTTTAAAACTTATCACAATACTACATTAATTTATTATATTTGAAAACTTAAACCTTCATCGAAAAAAGTGAACTTCAATGAAATGACGGCATTGAAATATAAATTGCCTTGTTTAAACATCTCTAAAATGCGATACATTCCTCAGTAATAGTTTTTAAATTCATCATAATGCTACAATAATTTATTATATTTGAAAACTTCATCGAAAACAACTGGCATTCATTCAAATGACGCCATAGAGAAATTAACAAGACTGGCTCTCTCTATAAAAGCAGCATTACATTTATAACATTTTTCCAATCATTTCATTCATCACAATACTAAAATAATTTATTTTACTTAAAAACTTAAGACCATGGAGCTACAAGTAATTAAACTCTATGCTTAAAACTTCATCGAAAAAAATCGTCCTTCTCTGTAAAATCAATTAATATTTCATTTATATCGGCTATGCAGGCTCCATGAGCTATATACTTTTGCGTTAAAGAAATACAGCAATTCTTATATAACTCATCCTACATATTTTACTGTTTACATTTTACATAAGTGAAAAATAGTCTTCGTTGTAGAAATAATCAAATTTGAATGATCTTTTAAACTCAAATATATTGTCATTGCGTTGTTTCAGTATGTAGATGCACAGAATTTAAGCAAAAATAAAGCAGTTTTAGGACGAATACAGCACTCAATATGAATTAAAAGAACTTTAAAAATCACGATTTTGAGACAAGTTGGATGCCGTAATTTATTTTGAAGTGGGTCACCTAATCTTTTCATATCATGGCCACCTGATCGCTTTATATTAGAAGTGTAATTATTATTTTAAAAACTACTGAATATATTTTGTTGAAATTCTTTTTATATATTTTATGGAATAATTTGAATATTACCTGCAATTTTCGAAGCAATTTGTGAATTTTAAATCCGCTTAAAATGTTTGAAAAATTAGGTCCCATGGGGTTCAATGTATTTCATTTTTTCAACCCGGGTTCAATCCAAAATTATTTGGGTGATATTACTCATTTATATTCCCATAGGTCCTACGGACCGTCTTGAGCAACATACTAAAATTTCATTTTGCTTAAGTCATTTTTACGGCAATTATCGTGCTAACGGACAGACAGACAGACAGACAGAATAAACAAAGTCATAAACACTTTTCAACTTTGTTGTAAAGTGTTAAAACTCAGTATATTCCTATGGTGGGACCAAGACGGGCTGTCCCGATGTGGTTCAGAATCCAACGAATTAACATATACCACATATAAATATACTCGTTTCAACAATATGTTAAATTTTGAATTTCTAGCTGCTCCTGTTCTCGACATATTTTCTTTTTCTAAAACACGAGTGCGTTCCTATGGCAGGCCCAGCATGGGCTAGTCCGATAAATTGCTAAATATAAAGAATTAAATTATACCACAAATTACAACATATTAAATTTGAAATTTTAACTACTTCGGTTATCGAGTTATTTACCAAAAGTGAGTTAAATCCAAAGACGGGTTTAAGACGGGCTTGCCCGATATGGTTCAAAATCCATATACTTAAAATATACCATAAAAGACAATGTGATACTAAATTTGGAATTTCTAGCTGCTTTGGCTTTATATTACTTATTCTAAAAAATGGAGTACATTTATATTTATGGTCTAAGCAGATAGGGTTCAAAATCAAAGGAATTAAAATATGCCACGAAAGAGAACGAAATACCAGATTTCATGTTACTGGTATAAATGGAACCTGATTAGTCTAGACTTCAACGATTTGAATCATATTAACTAATAAAACCCAGATCAAGATAAATTAAATGTTATAAGAAATGATTACATTTTCATTTAAAAAAAGATCTTTCATTACACATTAGAGACAATATAATGGTCACAAGGCCATACATTGTAAATCATCCTCTGGTGATGAAATAAGCTGATACAGGATACGGCATGAAATTGAAAAATCCGATGTGGGCAGCACATGACATTCACTGCAGACTTATATCCATGTTATCTTTATTTTAATTAAATTTAATTCATTTTAATTCAATTTTCGTTATCATTTGGTAACTGGACTTATTTTCAAAGGGGGCGTAGAGAAAATACGAAAAAACTAAAATAACTCGAGAACGGCTAGTCCTAGTGTAATGGGGTTAGTCTTATTCTTTTCTTCGTTAAAAATTACGTATTAAACTGGCATTAAATGAATATATTTGAGCATACGTAGTTTTTTATTTTAGATTTTGACGGTTTTTGCGGGCCATTTTGCAAAAAAAAGGCAGGTTATTTTGTTTCCGAATCTTATCAAAATCTAATCAGCACCAGAGTAGCCCACAAGCGACTTATCACCCGAATTTTGAGAAATTCGGTCAATTAGTTTTTCAGCTACAGTGGATCAACTGGATTAGTTTTACAGATACAGTGGATTTCAGCTACAGTGGCAATATTTGCGGGCCATTTCGCAAAAACGGGGCGGGTTCTTTTATTTCGAATCGTACACTAAAAACTAATCAGCACCTGATGTGGCAGCTCTGACTTTCCCTGCAGACTCAAATTCATTCTTTATTTATTTCTTTAATAGTTCGTTAAACTGAGTTTAATTGCACAAAATAACACTAAATTTGCATTTTTAATTCAATTTCTGTTTTTATTTGGTAATTGGACATTTTCTCAAAAGCGGCATAACTAAATGCGAAGAATCTCTAATATCCCGAGAATGGTTAGTCCTAGAGTAATAGAGTTGTTCTTATTCTTTTTCTCATCAAACATTACGCATGAAACAAGCATTTAATTGATATATTTGAACATATGTAGCTTTTTTTTTTAGATTTTGGCGATTTTTGAGGGTCATTTCGTAAAAATGGGCAGGTTGTACTTTTTCGAATAATACTAAAATCTAATCAGCACCAAAGTATCCCACAAGTAACTTATCTACCAAATTTTGTGAAATTTGGTCAATTAATATTTTAGCTGGAGCGGATAAATGAAATTTTTACTGGCCATTTCGTAAAAAAGGAGGGTTCTGTTTTTACGAATCGTATCAAAAACGAATCAACGCCAGGGTCGCATTCAAGAGACTTAACTAGCAAATTTTATGAAATTCGGCCCATTAGTCTTTGAGTTAGAGTGGATACATACATTGCACAGACACACAGGCAGACGTCACGCCAAAAATAGTTTTTTTTCACACACAAACAGACACACACACACAGATACTAAAAAATGGTCTTATCGTATTCTAGAGGTCTCGAAACGTGTAGATCCGTCGAAAACTCGAATTGCGATTTTTGGCATGATTCCAATACTTTCCCTATACATTGCCACGTATTGCAGGGAAAGTAATAACAGTCTAATGCCGTCACGTAGCATATTTAGCCAGATGTACTGCGAGTTTTCGGATAGATGCCGCTGATTCTGTATTGCAGTTGCGTTCCAGCAAATTCCAAACATGCTCGGTTTGCAAGATTTCTGAGATTCTGACCTTAACATTGGAGAGTATCAACACCTTGAATGCACTCTCGTAAAATATGTTTCAAATGTGTCTGGGTGTTATCGTATTATTATACAACTCCCCCAAACCTGACAGTAAAGACGACATAACTATTTATAGAATGCCTTGAATGCTCTCTAGAAGTGATGATCGTGTTCCACTTGACAATGGAAAGCTGGTGCTGGAATAGAGCACGAATCTGACTTTCTCTTTACAGAAATAATGAGTCCATACGCTTCGAGATAGAACAAGTATTGATCGCCAAACACTGCAAGCTGCCACTGACGGAATTTCTGACTATGTTAGGAGTCAGTGGTAGGCACACAAAAGGATTCTTAAAATACGTATAGTTAAAACTGCTGCTAAAGTAATAAACGTTTCAATTTTAGATGTGTGCCTACGCGGTGGCTCAGCAATCAATGCAAGCGTTTCCTCTTGCTCACTGGGCTGCCATGTTGTGGGTTCGAGTCCCACCTGCGGGAATGGATGTTGTGTTGTTGGGCGTAGTGTATTCCACCCCTATTGGTGCGATTTATACCCACGATTTATAGCTGATGTATCGACTAATGATTGTACCGAGCCATTAGAAATAAAAAAAAATCATGTATATTTAAGATTATTTACAAAATTCATTTCCATTTTCTTAAAGACCATATTCCTTTCTGTAGTTGGGGAGGGGGGGAGGAGTGCTTATCACATTCTATGCGAATGCGTCTTGGTTATGTTGGTCAAACGGAAAGAGCTCTCAAATTTCGTATTAAGGAGCATCTACACCATGTTTCTAAACAAGATGTTTTTAAGTCCGCAATTGCTTAACATTTATGGGATTCATGTTTTTAATTTTACGTAATTTAACATCCTTTTGACTCCTGATTCCATTTTTGAATTGGATGTTCCTGAAAGTTCTTCGATTGTTTCTCAGTCAAACTCCCTTGTTAATAACAATTGGCATCTATTTGGAAATACCTGGTTAATTTTTTTCGATGTCGTTTGCTTTCTTCTTATTATTTCAATAAGTTTCACCCTTTTTCTAAATTTTTGTTTTTTCCTGTAGTATTTGCTAATGACTTTTGCTTCCAAAACCATTTTCTATTCTACTTATTTTTCGAATTTGTTTAGCATCTGTTATTTTTATAGCTGGTTTATTCGACTTATATAGCTTTTGAAACCGTTTAGTTGTTTTTTATAATTGACAAAGGCTTTTATCTTCGTAGTTTTACTTACAGAACAAGTTCTTTGAATCCTTGTTGAATATTCACTTTTTCTTTGGTATTTTGCCTTTCATTCGTTATTGCTTCGGAATTCATTTCATTCGGTTTGCCTTTCATTTCATTGTTGCCTGTATCGCGCCCGAGGTGGTCCTACAACCTACGGATCAGACGGTGTTATCGCTCAGTGTATAGGTGTATCATGTTGCAATAAACGTCACTTATTGTTCGTTGTTGTCGCTCTCTGTTTGACGATTTTCACCACTTTCTGCCCACTCCTTCTTGGTGTTTCATTTTCACTGTCTTGTAGTGTAACTTAGAACGAATCAGCCATATTTATATGCTCTGAGTTTCACTTAATGAAGTTTTCTTATAACGAGGTACAAATTGCTCTGTTTTTACTCATTCTGAATTTCTTATAACGCGGTTTCCATACAACACGATATGCGGTTTCCATATAATAGCACGATACGAATTAATCTGATTTGCACTAATCTGTGTTTCTTGTAACGCGGTACGAATTAATCGCGTTATAGAAGGGTTGACTGTACTACTAACATCGTGTTACTGTCGCATCTTTCCAACAAAGTTATGTTACAGCCGACACGTCTAGCTGAGCGCAAACCTTCTCCAAGTAAATGATGTATGTACCCCCCAGTGGAATTCGTGCAGTTATTTGTACTGGCGTCGCGTGAATCATATAATCCTCTGCTCAGGTTAATGAAAGCGACGAAATCACAAGATTGGTAAAATAGGCTCCAGTAGGTGAGTAATGGATTTTATATGTGCTCCATAATGCGCTTTTTTTATTCACTCTTGAACTGCTATGTTTGCTTGCTGGTTACGGACGGGAGCTGTTTTTGTCTTCAAAGCGAATATACACCTACTTTTGTATTACATGCAATTATATATTAAGTTTTTTTTAAACATTTTGCCTCCTGAGCAGTAATTTAGGCGTATTTAGAATTTGTATAATTCATATTTTCCAGTTAACACTGTGTGTTATTGGGGAAAAGTTCACTTTCTACTTCTCGTTAATTCTTTCACTAAATAATTACTTATTTATGTAGTTTTATTCCACAGAAATTGAACTATTCTTGGTATACATTTCGAGATATTTAGATACGCTTGACACAACTGCACAACGTAACAAATTACACTGAATACACAACTGAATAACATAACAACTGGATAACATAACAAATTACAATACTTACCTTCTTCAAATTTTTGACATTTTCAATAACACCCACGGAAGATATATTTTAGGTGCAAGTTTCAGTAATCATTACTCTTTCAATAGATAGATGAAATTACAGAATCTTCATTCAAAATATCCCTGTGTTTGAGAGTTTCCTAAATCATATTTGCTTTGTGTGAAACCGAGTTTATTTCTAACTGTATCATGAGCTATTCTACACAGCGTGTGGGAAATACAATATTTGAAATACGTTCTGAATAGAATATGATCTGCTTATTGGGGAAAAAGTTTTGTTATGATGCTAAATTAACGGATATGCGTTTGTTAAATTAACGGAGTAGAAGGTGAGATAAAATGTAACCATAACGGCATTATCACAATATATTACGATTCTTATATCACAGACTCGCCATTCATGCCTTAAAATCCTATCAAATTTGTTTCGTATAATGACATAAAAGCAAATATAGATAAATGTACTAAACTTTTTACTTTAACATGCTTTAGAATTTCTATAATTTTAATCTCATACACAGAAAAGTATCATTTATACATTTCGAAAGGGATTAACAAAAACGAAGTATTGCTTCAGAAGTAAATTCAATAGTTACGTTTTATCAATATTTATCGATATATACACACAGCTACCACAAAGTGACAGCATTAGAAAATGTTACAACTACATTATATTCCCAATTTCAATTAATTACTTTCCTTATATACGTAATGTATAAGAAAAGTATTGTGACGGGGTCGAAAATTCGAATTCCAGTTTTCGACGGGAGAGCACGTTTCAAGCATCTCTGATCACGAATCAAATATTTTTGATTTGATGTCTGTCTGTGTGTGTGTGTGTGTCAGTGAGCCTGTGGAGACGATAACTGACGAACGAATGGACCGATTCGAACAAAATTTGGTACAAAAGTTACAATCCGTAAACACTGGAAGCCTAATGTTTTTATATGCAATCGAATGTTCAGAACACCCTAAATCTATGAGTGAAATTTTGAAAAAATCGTCAAAAAATCAAAACCACTAATAAAGTTACGCAAATAGATATTTCTTATGTAATTTTTCATTAGAAAATGATTGACATAAATTTTAGAACGCTGACATGAACCGTTCTCGAGATATTGCACATTTTTCAAAAAAATTATCAAAAAGTCATATAAAATAAAAAAAAAATATTTTTTATTGAGAAATATGTTCACTTTTCATATGTAATACCCTGCGATAAATTGGGTGACATCATTCTCGTGGAACTAGCTCGTTCCATTCAGAAGTAATACTTTTGTATTTGAACGCCAATAGTGATTTATCTGCTGTAAGAATAACTTATTTCTCCGCCCATAACGTTTGGCGAGATTTTGGCGACGAATTTGGCGGAATGTCGCCAACTTGGCGACATTTTTAATTGTTGCCAAATTAACATATATCTCACGAAATGGATAAAAATGACTCTAAATCAATGAAAATGACGACTAATTGAAGAAAATTCAATATCTTGGGAAAAATATAAGTATCTACTATAAGCATACCATTTTTGTAGTTGTAAAAGTGGTAAATTCATTGCATTATATACGGAAAGTCATGTGTTGCCCACATCAGATTTTTTTATTTTAGGGTGCCACTTCTGAAACATAGCATAATTTTTCATAAGTGTATCAAAATCTTATCAACACCAGTTTATGGATTAAATACCAAATTTACGAAATTCAGTCGGGTTCTTCTTAAGCTACAGTGGACACACATATTACACAAAATTTCACAAAAAACAGGCTATATACAGGTGTCCTAAAGAAAGTTCTTAAGCGTCACAATAACATTGTGAGGTAAGGTCCATGAATTTACACATTGTGTCTGTATTAAAGTGACCCAGCGCGATCGAATAAAACACAGACTTCCAGCTCAAAAATTTAGAAACTAGGATTCCAAACTCTGTAAAAAAACGAGATAGATGAAAAGGATCAATTAAAAAGCTGTAGGGCATTTTCTAGTTACTAGGAACGAACGAAACACGTTTATAGAAAACAATAAATACGTGCCAGAAAATCGTATAATCAAGGGCTGTAACACAAAGCACCTTAAATGCTTGATAAAATACCGAATATTATTTCCAGCATTCAAATGCGCATTGTTGCTAACGGAAAACGTTTTAAAAAGGCTGTACATGAGATTCTTTCGTATGTAAGTGTTGCTTATTTTAGCATTTCTGAACAGGGCAGTTATACGTCAATGACCATATTGTGTGATAACAATGCTTTATGTAGCACTTTTATTGTCTATTCCTACTTTTTAGACTGTGTTCTACAACTTCCAGAGTCCAGTTTGAGACTAACAGCTTACAATTTCGTCCCAGTAGCTCAAGGGTAGAGCATCGGCCGGCCAGTTCGAAGATTCAGGGTTCGATTCCCGTTTAGAGCAACAAAGGTTCTTTACAATGGCGCTTGAAGATATCAACACTGCAGGTTAGTGAAAAGATGTCCGAGGTCTGAAAGTGACCCTAGTATACGACTAGTTGAACTCTGGGATATTGAACGCCAATTGCAAATCGAGAGAATAACGAACACGGATGAAGCTAATGTGGAGGATAAAAATAACATCAAGAGGCTAACCTGAGGTAAAAATGGCGGGAGGTGGTCAGTTAGTTTATCAGTTACACGCCAATCTGGCATTAGAGAGTAGATAATGTAGAGCCCACTTGGGCAATAAGACTTTGCAATTTCGTCCCAGTGGCTCAACGGTAGAGAGTCAATGGCTGGCCAGTTCGAAGATCCAGGGTTAGAATCCCGGTTGGGGCAGAAAGGTTATTTACAAACTTTGTAATTATCTTTTTACTTTCCCTGCCATACATGGTTATGTATAGGGAAAGTATTGGAATCATACCGAAAATCGCAACTCGAGTTTTCGACGGATCTACGCGTTTCTTGACCTCTAGAATACGATAAAACCATTTTCAGCGCGAAGTATCTGTGTGTGTGTGTGTGTGTGTGTGCCTGTCTGTGTGTCTATCTGTCTCTCTGTGCAGATTTTGTATCTACTCTAACTAAAAAACTAATTGACTGAATTTCATAAAATTCGGTAAGTCACTTGTGGACAAATCTGGTGCTGATTAGTTTTGGGTACGATTCGAGATAAAAGAACCCGCCTTTTTTTGAGAAATAGCCAGCAAAAATTGCCTGTATCCAAAAATAGCTAAAAAACTAATGCACCGAATTTCACAAAATTCGGTAGAAAATTTGCTTGTGGACCTCACTGGTGGTGATTGGATTTTGATACGATTTAGAAAAAAACCCTACCTTTTTTTGCGAAATGGCCAGCAAAAATCGCCAAAATCTACAATAAAAACTACGCATGCTTAAATATATCCAATAAACGCTTGTTTTATTGTTTTATACGTAATTTTTAACGAAAAAAAGAATAAAACCAACCCCATTAAACTGGGGACTAGCTGTTCTCGAGATATTTTAGTTTTTTCGTATTTTCCCTACGCCACCTTTGAAAATAAGTCCAGTTATCAAATGAGACCGAAAATTGAATTAAAAGTGAATTAAATTTTATTAAAAGAAAGAGAAGGTGGATGTAAGTTGTTGTGATAAACATGCTGCATGGACCAATTTGAATAGAGTAATTAGAAAATTAATAGTAATTGCTTTAAGAGCTTAATGAAAATATTATAAATCAATTACTCCATTCAAATCAAGAACCCTGCAACATATTTTCACAGGTCGGATTCCCATGTCAAAACAATTAAATCTTAATGGCCAAATAAACAATTAATTAAAAATTAAAATTTTTGTATAGTGGTATTATCCAGGTATTGACATGAGAACCTTAAATGAAATGATAATAATATAAAACAATACATAAATAAATTCCCAATTTTTTTTTTTTTTTTTTATTCAAAAAGAAATTATTCATTAAAAAAAATATATATATTCATTAAGATTATATTATATGTATATAATCAATATTAATTGACATCTTTCTTTTTTTTTTTTTACATAAAATAAAGTACCAATAAAAGAATAAAGAAATAAGTTCCTTTTACTCACAGCTTCTGTACTACTGTGTACTTGTTGAAAATATATATATATATTTCAAAATTAGTAAAAAAAATAATGCAAATTCACATCAGAACATTTGCAGATGATCTCTTCATCATGCTCTATTTTGTACTTCATTTTTAATTAATATTTTGTATGAAACCTGTATTTTTTTATATTGAACCTTCAATATGCATTCTGCTGATATCATCATTTTAAACACTATCTCCTCAACTAGGAGCACTATCAACACATTTTTTTTGTGAACAATGCCACAGACCGACTCATTTTAAAATGCACACATCTTCAGCTCCTCGGAGCTCAGCCACTTCAAAAATTCACTGAACATTTGATACATATATTTCAGAAATGAAATAAACTAGGACACTACACCTTTTGAAAATCACAGACCTCTGACTGAACTTCAGAACTTCTAAAAATTACACCTCCCCTCTTCCCAGGGAAGGGGGAGAAAAAAAAGGAAAAGCTGCTTCCCAGCTCACATTCACATGTTGCTAGGACCCAATAACATAAGAACAAAATAATTAAAAAAAATGACTTCTGGGAAGAAAGAGACGTACCAATCAGCCATTGGTTACTGACCAGTGATGTCATTTTGATCCACAAATTGTAGAAAGGGGGGAAAAGTTGTTTCTTCTTGGTGCTCGATGAATTCCCAGAAAAACCTCTGCTCACAGGGAACTCGGAATTGATGATCTTGCACATCTGACAAGGATGATAATTGAATGCACTTGCAAATCCATTCGTGCCTAATCGTGGTGTTAATGGCTGCAAATACATGCCAGATTGTAGATAATATGAGAGGTCTCGTTTAGCTTTCAAAATTCTGTTTTTCCACACCTTAAAATGTCACTTAAGTTTTTGAGTGATCTTGCTAAATGCTTTTTTAATGGCTTTAGTGCCTTCTACTTCGAAGCCACTGTGGGAAAAACATTCACTACCTCAGACCACCATGAATTTAAGAAAAGTTCTCATGGGAAAGAATAACTTTTTTTTGTTGTAAAGTTATAAAGTGTTATGATGAGTTTAAAGTTTTTAAACACATCACAACATAAGTCTGCAGGGAAAATCATGTGCTGCCCATATCAGATATTTTAGTCTATTTCATTTTGTTACCCAGTTCGGTATCCTAACTTTACAAAGTCTGAATTAAAGGTTTTGCAATCACTTTCTTTCAATCTCACATAGTCATTTTACCTAACGTAGATTGATAGACTTAATGAGTGAATTTATATGGACATTTCAATTCAAAGTTATTGGAGTGTCAAAGGATTTTCTTCAGAACTCTGTATATGCTAAATCTGTTGATTTATGTCAATGAGCGCACGATAGGTACATCTTCATTAAAATATCGAATTTCAATTTTCGAGCCTATCCTAATGCATTGCTATGAACAGAAAACAAGAAAGGTCAATCGTGATTCAGAAACACTTTCCAACTGAAAATCAATTTATTTAAACATCTCTAAATTGTATTACATTCAGCGCTGATATTTTTTAAATTATCACAGTAATACAGTAATTAATTATACTTGAAAACTTAAAACTTCATCTAAAATGTCAATGCTATTTTCAAAAAATGAACTTTATTCAAATGTAAATCGTAACATAAAGTGTCTGTCTCTCTAGGTAAAATCCGTGAATGCTTCATTCATATCACTTATATTCTAGACTCCAGAGCTAATTAATTTTGCGTTAAAAAATTTAGCAATTCTTATACAACTCAACTTACAGTCGCTGAATTTGTTTACATTTTGCATACGTTAAAATAATAATTCGTTGTAGAACTAATCACAGTTTAATGATAATTTAAAATAAAAAATATTGTAATTACATTGGCGCAGAATTTATGTAGATACACAGATAATACGCAAAAATAAAGCAGTTTTCGGACGGATGCAAGAATAAATATAAATTGAAACCATCTTTACACTGTGGAAAAATAATGGATGCTATATTTTATATGCAATGAGTCACTTGATGTCTTCATATGTCATGGGTGTAATTATTATTTAAATTTTTATTTAAAAGAGTACCCAACATATTTTGCTGACATTTCTTTTGTCCATTTTATGTGATAATTTACATATTTACTAAAATTTTCGAAACAATTAATTAATTTTAACTTTACTTAATTTTAACTTTAATTAATTGTCATAGGGTTCAATTTATTTCATTTTTTCAACCAGGGTTAAATGTGAAACTAATTGGGTGATATTATTCATTCTCATTCCCATATATATCACGGACCGTATCAAAAATATACTAAAATTTCAGTTTGATAAACAAATTTTAACGGCAGTTATCTTGCGAACGGACAGACAGACAGAATGACCAAAGTCATAAACACTTTACAACTATGTTGGACCGTATTAAATATAAATATAACTACTTTTTAACACCTTTCAACAAAGTTGAAATGTGTTTATGATTTTGGTCTGTCTGTCCGTTTTCCCGATAACTGCCGTAAAAATGACTTTATCGAAATGGGATTTTAGTCTGCTGTTGAAACGATCTGTGGGACATATGGGAATGTAAATTAATAATATCACCCAATTAGTTTCGGATTCAAACCGGGTTGAAAAACTGAAATACATTGAACCCTATGAGACAACCAAACATTTTTAAGCGGAGTTAAATTTCACAAGTCGTTTTAAAATTTTTAGGATATATTCAAATTATCACATAAAATGTGTAAAAAAAATGTCAGCAATACATGTTGGGTAGTTTTTACTTTCCTAATATGCATAGTATAATGTATAAGGAAAGTATTGTGACGGGGACGAAAATTCGAATTTGAGTTTCCGACAGGAAAGCTCGTTTCAATCATTCCTGAACACGAATCGAACATTTTTGAGGTGATCTCTCTCTCTCTCTCTCTCTGTGTTTGTGTGTGTGTATGCGTGTGTGTGTGTGTGTGTGTGTGTGTGTGTGTGCGTGTGTGTGTGTGTGTGTGTGTGTATGTGTGTGCGTGTGCTTGTCTGTCTGTGCAGATATTGTATTCACTCTGTCTCAAAATCTAATTGACCGAATTTCATAACATTTTATAGGTAAGTCGCTTATGATGTACCCTACTGCTGATTAGATTTTGGTACGATTTAAGATAAAAGAACCTGCCTATTTTTTTTTTTTTTGCAATATAGACCCCCAAAAATGTCTGTATCCACTCTATCCAAGAAAATAATAGACCAAGTTTCATAAAATTTGGTGGATATAAATCAGTTGTTGATTTCCCTGGTGCTAATTAGATTTTGGTACGATTCGAAAAAAAGAAACCTGCTTTTTTCGGCGAAATGGCCCTCAAAATTCGTCAAAATCTAAAATAAAGTATTGCATATGCTCAAATATAGAAATTAAATCCTTGGTTTATACGTAATTTTTGACGATGAAAAGAATAAAACCCACCCCATTAGTCTAGAACTAACTAGCCGTTCACGAGATATTTAGGTTTTTCGCATTTTCGCTACGCCACGTTTGAAAATAAGAATATTTTTATGTGTTTATATATTAATGATCGTTCACTATCACTGTATGCACATCCAGTGGTCCAGTGTTTTCCTCTATAACTATCTAACTTTTAGATGTTGTTATCCCAGCAGTAGTTCGGCAGTATCGGCCTTTGGAAAACGAATTGAAACCAAACTTAATATTGTGTTTATTTTTTGCTCACTTCGTAATGTACTTTAAAGGATTGACGCTAACGATGCTTTTCGGCTATAGTCTGAGGCGATGGTTGCAGCAGAACGATCTTCCTTTTTATAGCTAAATTTTTCTCTAACTTTGGACAGTTTTTATTCATTATACTTCGAAACCTTTGCTTAATCTACAAAATTACATGTATTTTGGTGTATAGTATAGATGGTTATATGCCAGAATTTTCAATTTATATGTAAAAGAATGCTTTTCAAATTTATTTCATAAAACTTTTTCTCATCTTCGCACGAAAAAACGTAGGTATAAAACAAAATTGACGAACACCTAATCCGTAGTGCAGCAGAAGGTCGAGATTTATTATTCCACGAAAAGAAATAATGCGTCATAGAAGTTGATAAAAAAATCAATTTTAAACCAGATGTTTTAAATATTTCATCTATAACACGAATGGAAAGATGAAATAAAATAGATTTAAGGTAAAATTTAAATATTTTTTACATATAATGGGAAGTGAAATATTTGTATTCACCCCCGTATATGAAAAAAAAAACAGTTGACTTGATCTTGGCGAGAATCTTCGTGTGGAAAACCTAAATCAGTATTGCAAAAGTTAAAATTTATTTTTTTATTTACAGTCATACATTCTATTTTAAAAATTATTAAAGATAGAACTAAAACTTACATGGATGTAAAATTTTCAGAAATTTCACCCTAAATACATATCCAACATGATAAAAATATATTTTGAACTCAAGGAATAAATAATATAAATTTATTTTCACCTTATTATTATCAGCAGATTTGATTAAGTTTAATTATCGAATATTTTTCCTTTCTGTTACAGCGAAGCCAAATCTCAAATAGTTTAATCTATTATCCAGTTTAGCATGCTTTTATTTGATTTGTGAGTTGATAATATATATTTATTTTACCAACATTTCCCACTATTGAGTATGCAAATCAAGCTTTTTCAAGTCAACTGGCCTGAAGTCAACTGGAGCAAGTCAACTGGACTGATTCGTTAACTAGACTGAAAGCTGGAAAAGGGAGCTCAGCTGGAAAAGGGTCCAGATTTATTTTATTACACTCTGGGAGCGATAATGGTTTCGGTTAACGCTGGTGAAATGTTACAAGTCAAAATATATGCTGGCGACTATCACGGGAAAATGAATGGTGAATTGTATGAAACCTAAACCTGGTTCGGGGAATAACTCCTTCCGAATATTAAGCAAAGCAGTGTGATCATTATTGACAATGCCGCTTACCATAATATACATTCTGAAACATTTCAAAGACATCTACAAGAAAACGGATATACAAACATGGCTGAACAGTTAAGACATTACAAAAATAAAAAAATCTGATGTGGGCAGCACATGACTTTCCCTGCAGACTTAAATTTAATTTAAATAAATAGAACGTGAATATAAGTCACTTTTAATTCAATTTTCGTTCTCATTTGAAAACTGGACTTATTTTCAAAAATGGTGTAGGAAAAATACGAAAAACTAAAATATCTCGAGAACGGCTAGTCCTAGTGTAATGGGATTGGTCTTATTCTTTTCTTCGCTAAAAATTACGTATTAAACAAGCATTTAATGGCTATATTTGAACATACGTAGTTCTTAAATTTAGATTTTGATGATTTTTGCGGGCCATTTTGCAAGAAAAGGCAGGTTATTTTTTTCCGAATTATACTAAAATCTAGTCAGCACCAGGGTGGCCTACAAGCGACTTATCTACCAAATTTTGTGAAATTCGGTCCATTAGTTTTTCAGTTAGAGTGGATACAAGCTTTTGCGGGCTATTTCGCAAAAAAACGGGTTCTTTTAACCCGAGTCATACCCAAAACAAATCAGCACCAGATTCGTGCACAAGTGACTTACCTACAAAACTTTATGAAATTCGGTCAATTAGTTTTTTAGTTAGAGTGGATGCAAAATCTGCACAGACAGACAGACACACAAACACACGCACAGACGTCACGTTAAAAATGGGTTTTTCGTATTCTAGAGGTCTCGAAACGTGTAGATCCGTTGAAAACTCGAGTTGCGATTTTCGACATGATTCCAATACTTTCCCTATACATTACCATATATTGCAGGGAAAGTAATATACCATAAAAGAAGCGACATACTAAATTCAAAAGCCTACAAAATAATTTATAAATTACCCCAAAACTAGTACATCCATATGGCGCACGCAAGACATTCTAGCCCGATAAGGTTCAAAATGAAACTAAAATGTACCGCAAACGTACCAGATTTCAAATTACTACGAGTAATGAATAAAAATGGCTGACTTGAATTCTGTAAATCCTTGAGCCGATTAACTTGCGTTAATTTTATAATTTGTCTTAATTTTATATATACAACATGAGCTTATATTCTCATTCTTAAACAAATGTAATTCTGTTACATATGGTAGGCATGTAATCAATCGCACTTTGGGAATACTGCGCGGGTGAAAATTTTCATTTAGAATAATTTTTTGTCGCCAAACTTCATATCAAGTGCTTGATCTGGCAATTCAATCACCTTCAACTGAGTGAAAAGTCTCTTATACAGTACCCTTCACAGCACTACAGGTTAGGTTTTAGCTGAGTATAAATTCAGATATTTATTACTTTCCTTATATACATAATGTATAAGGAAAGTGACGGGGTCGAAAATTCGAATTCGAGTTTTCAACGGGAGAGCTCCGTTCAAGCATCCCTGATCACGAATCGAACATTTTTGAAGTGATGGCTGTGTGTGTGTGTGTGTGTGCGTGCGTGGAGACGATATTTCACGAACGAATGGAGCGATTTAAATGAAATTTGGTACAAAAGTCACAAACTGTGAATACTAGAAGCCTATTGTTTTTAAACGTAATCGAATGTTCAGAACTCCCCTAAATTTTTGAGTGAAATTTTGAAAAAATCAGCAAAAAATCAAAACCGTTGATAAAGTTACGCAAATAGACATTTCTTGTGTAATTTGTCCTTAGAAAACGATTGACATAAATTTTAGAACGCTGGCATGAACCGTTCTTGAGATATTGCACATTTTTCAAATAAATTTATCAAAAAATCCCATCAATTAAAAAAATATATATTAACTGTTGAGAAATATGTTCACTTTTCATATGTAATATCATGCGATAAATTGGGTGACATCTTTCTCGTAGATCTAGCTCATTCCATTCATGAGAAAAGATACTTTCAGTAATACTTCTGTATTTGAACGCCAATAGTCATTTATGTGCTATAAGAATAACTTATTTCTCCGTCCATAACGCTTGTCGAGATTTTGGCGACGAGTTTGGCCGAATATCGCCAACTTAACGATATTTTAAAATGCTGCCAAATTAACAAAAATCTCGACAAATGGATAAAAATGGCGCTAAATCAATGAAAATGACGACTAATTGACGAAAATTCAATATCTTAAAAATAATATAAGTACCTACTAAAAGAAACACCTATTTTTTTTTAGTGTAAAAGTGGTAAATTCACTGCATTATATAAGAAAAGTCATGTGTTGCCCACATAAGATTTTTTTAAACGTCTAGAAAGGGAAAAGAAATGGTTCTAGAAAGAAAGGACAATCACTAATAAGTGTTGGTTACAAGAATAATTTATGAATGTCCAACATATTGAATGAAATTGAAAATCTCCTCCGAGTTGTTATCCACTATGGATTATTTACATTCATTGTCTCAATGTCTACACGTCAACACGAAGCTCCTGTATTCATTAGAAATTCATTTACTTCTTACATATTTAAAAAAAAAACGCCATTTTGCTCTATTCAATCTTATTTTTTAGACAGACCCCATTCAAGAAGGATCGATAATGTATCGATTGAAGACAAGATCTTTCTTGAGGAATCAAAATTAAATTTCCCCATGTCTGTGGACATAATACTGATTGCAATCTTTGGATATTTTCTGAAATTAAAAAGGAATGAATTAATGTCAGAAGCACTCATACGTTTGTCACACGTATTAATGTTCCATGTTTCGGAAATTCATTTACATTAGAATTGTTTTTTTTTCTTCTTTTAAAATTTCGTATTATTAATTTTTATCATAATGCATTATCTGAACCTTTTTGGCGTTATACTTTGATTTTGGTTCACAACATTCCTATACTGTACATGTAGCGTATTCAAAAATTTTCTCTTGTATTTTATTACGTGCCACCTGTTTTGCACACTGAAATATACAGTCTTCACATCCAGTGTCACTACACTTGATAGAAACGAACTACGAGAATGTTCGAACATTTTTGTTGTCGTACTATAATTGATGAAAAGTCGAAAGATAATGCAGAAATTGTTCAGCCATTTTTGCAATTAATGCAAAAATGACTATTTTACATAAAAGTTTTTAAGAAAGTGTCTTTCTCTGATAAAATGAACATATTTGCCTATGAATAAAATACATTTTCTGATTTCAAAACTGTGTTACGCCTTCAGAAGTTTCACTGGTTTACATTTGTCAAGATTTAGATGGATTTCTATAAAATAATATATGTTTCATGGCCTCCTATATGCACCTATATTACCACATATATGCCGCTGCATGGTCATATATCTAATTAGACGATGATATGGTGTTCATATGCACCTACATCAATCGCTTCCACTTCCTCCTCAAAATTCCGTATATATAATAGCTCACTTTTATAAACAAGATATCTGCAACGTTGTCAATACAAAAAGCTTGTTCACCAGCTCTTATTTATTAAAATCGAGTAGTTATTTTCATATGGCAACTCATGGAAAAATCCTTGATGAAGTGACACATTGGGTTAACCAGATTTAATTCTTATAGTAAGCCAATAAGACTTTAGCAATGAAATATATCGAAAAATGTTTTATATTTCCGTGATAGACTCGCGCAACAATCTATCATTGTGCGGAATTGTATCAGTTGTTTTCCCTATCTTGATGTCAATTGTATATGCTAAAAAATGTGCCCGGCGATGCAAGGGATTAAAACTGGGATAAATTGAATTTAAAAGACCTCCCCTCCAATCAGAAATTATCTATTTTCTGCTTACAAACACAATTTAAAATGGCTCCAATCCAGTTCCAGCAGAATTCTGCCCCAATTTCAAAAATATCGCACGCTCTTAGAAATGCAATACTACTACTAATAATAATAAATACAAAAAATCTGATGTGGGCAACACATGTCTTTCCTTATATAATGCAATGTATTTACTACCTTTACAGCTAAAAAAAATGTTATTCTTATAGTAGATACTTATATTCTTTCCATGATATTGAACTTTTTTCAATTAGTCGTCATTTTCATTGATTTAGAGTTATTTTT
Organism: Amaurobius ferox; assembly: GCA_951213105.1. Classification (NCBI taxonomy): domain Eukaryota; kingdom Metazoa; phylum Arthropoda; class Arachnida; order Araneae; family Amaurobiidae; genus Amaurobius; species Amaurobius ferox. The sequence continues at coordinate 130,309,494 of OX578136.1, forward strand.
ATCAATTTGGCGAGATTTTTGTTAATTTGGCAACAATTAAAAATGTTGCCACGTTGGCGATATTCCGCCAAATTCGTCGCCAAAATCTCGCCAAGCATTGTGGATGGAGAAATAAGTTATTCTTACAACAGAAAAATGACTATTGGCCTTCAAATACAAAAGTATTACTCAAAGTATCTTTTTTCATGAATGGAACAAGCTAGATGCACGAGAATGAAGTCACCCAATTTATCGCATGGTATTACATATGAAAAGTGAACATGTTTCTCAATAGGAAATATTTTATTTTTATTTTATATAACTTTTTGATATTTTTTTTAGAAATACGCAATATCTCAAGAACGGTTCATGTTAGCGTTCTAAAATTTATGTCAATCGTTTAATAATGAAAAATTACATAAGAAATGTCTATTTGCGTAACTTTATTAGCGGTTTTGATTTTTTGACGATTTCTTCAAAATTTAACTCGAAAATTTAGGGGGGTTCTGAACATTCGATTACGTATAAAAACAATAGGCTTCCAGTGTTTTCGGAATGTGATTTTTGTACCAAATTTCGTTCGAATCGATCCATTCGTTCGTCAGTTATCGTCTCCACAGACTCACTGACACACACACACATACTTTCATACACACACAGACATCACTTCAAAAATGTTTGATTCGTGATCAGGGATGCTTGAAACGTGCTCTCCCGTCGAAAACTCGAATTCGAATTTTCGATCCCGTCACAATACTTTCCTTATACATTATGTATATAAGGAAAGTAAAAATGGAGCCATGAGGACAGATGGGGTGTAGCTTAGCCTTCCTAGATGGGCATGCTCAATAATATCTATTGGTAGAAATTTTGAACCTTGTAACGCGGAGTTATCCACCTGATCGCTAGTTCGAGTAAAAATGTAAATGTTTATGCTTAACTTGAAAATGATTAAACATTAAATTATTTACTAATTGAAAAAACTATTTTGTTGGAATCCAAAAATATATGAGGAATTTAGCCAAACTATAGAATTGTGCCATTCTTAAGTTTCGGATGCGACGATATATGTATCAAATAACCTAAATAATGCAAATTTCGATGTATTTAAATAAATAAATATGAAGAAATTATCCCATAGATGGGGTTTAAACATTGTTGGAAAGAGCGCTCGCTGATTTTAACGACAATGTAAAGATGAAAACTCTGTAAAAATATATTCGGTCACTAAGGAACCAATTTGTGTAAAAATACTAAAGGATAAAATAGCTATAAAAGCTAATTCGAATCAAAAATATAACGCCGATGTGCACCTTCTCGTGCTCTTAAGTATATGTGCACCAAATTTCATGGCCGTACGACGCTTAGATTTTCCGAGACAGACAGCACACGCTCGCACACACATTCATGTTATTTTATTGCGTAAAATGTTATATGCTAGGAAAAAACAGCACTATGTATATACAACACTATATATATACAACATTGTATAAAAAAGTTTCTATCATGTAATTAAACTTTTGCTGGGGTAAAATAAAGTTTATATATTTCGTGATATTTTTAATCTCGTCCGATGATTTGTTCGCAATTAATAGGAAAGGTAATGGCAAATATAAACATTTGAGAAATTCATTTCATTCTGCTTATTTATGTTTGGTCCATTTTTATCGGGAATAATATCTTCGTTTGTGAAACAGCATAAAAATTAAACGCATCGACACTCGTAGATAAAAGGGTGTCAGTACTGCTGTTACTTTCACATTTACTTTCTACTTTATGTTGTTTTACTTTTAAATAATTTTACCCACGGGTAATTTTGCAGTATTTTATCCTAACCTCTTTGATATCACTAGCACGCATATAATTAAATAATAGCTCAAAAACTGCTACAACAATAGCATCATAAATAAAAACTTATGATGTTGCTGTTGCAAGAACAACATAAATACGAAAAACAACATAAGCGGAAAAACAACATAAATACAAAAATAAACTGGTCCACTGATTTCACAGCCAAATACCCTTCTTCTTCGGGACCGATAAAAAGCTCGACCTCACGTACACAAGTTAGGTCGTCAACTGAAGGTAGCACACGTGGCTGAAGGCACCGGCCACTCAAACATCTTCTGTAAGCCCTCCGGTCAGTCGAGTGGTCTGGGTTTTCAATGTGGCTGAAGGTAGTAAAGAAGAGATTGTTAACGCCGCGAGAAGAAAAGGAAGAAAAAGGAAAACTTAACGACAGGCAGGAAACAACGAAAAGATAAAACCACAAAAGAAAGAAAGGAGGAAATACGGCGGTAAAAGAACGGATAGTAGAACGAATAGAAACATCAGAAAAGTTTGTTGGCCTTCTTTTATTATGTAAGATACATAATTGTGTATACTCCCCATTATCATTTAAGTGAATGTTTTGCAAGTTATTCAATCGAAAATGAACGAAAACCACACCTATAACAATAAGCTATCAAGAGACCTTCAAGAGAAAATTTTCTTTTCCCCGGGAAATGTGAAATGCCTAAAAAGTAAGTATAAAGCGAGTTTCATAAATATTGGCATCTTTATAGTAATTAGTAACTGTGAGACCAGGAATCACGTGGAGAGATTTTTATGTAGATGTATGATGTTTGGCAGGTCAGGTATGGAGTCAGACGCCGATGTATTGCAGCCCTTACTCGAGAGGTCATCAAAAATCATAAATTAGGGAGTTTCAAGACAGGCTGGGTCGAACCGGAGTAGTAACTCGAGGCTAAAGGAAAAACCACGGGATTGGTTCAAAGTTAAACCAATATGGAAGATGTCTTGTAGCATTGCCCCGAGGTCAACTAATGATAACCGAATAGGCGTGTCAGACCTCAGGCAAAAAGCGGTGGCAACCGAAAGGTTCTGCAGATTCAGAGCAGTAACAAGTCGAGTTCAGTAGAAAATCATTCAGAGTAATGTAGTCAGATATGTAAAAGTTACGGAACAGATTAGTTGCATTCAGAGTAATACAGAAAGAGAAACGAGGCAGTGATGTGTGTCAGCGTCAGTAGTGTGCCGTCATGAGATGGAATTAAAGGTTGCCGAAGAGGCAATGTGCAATAGCAAGTTGTGTGTCAATGTCCACAGACAAACTTGAAGGTATGTGCAGATCAAATATTGCAGACGGTAATATTCAGTTTAGGCATTTTTAACTTGCCTGGTCTCACATGTCCAATCTCCTCCTTAAGTATATGTGATAATTGTTGTAATTAATTTAGTAATGAATAAAACGTTCGTAATAATGTTACTTTAAAGTTAAAATGGGTGGAGTTAATTATGAGTAGTATTATGTTAATATATTCTACTCCAGGAACTTGTGCTAAAGATTATGATAGTGGGTTATTAGCGGCACAATGCAAATGTTATACGACCTACGATGTACGACCATGTTCTAAGATTAATTAAATATGTTTCTTAAAGGTTAACTTACGGTATAGTTTATATGTGCACCACAGTAACAGTAATAAGCTTATTGTGAGATCAATTCAGAAGACGGCTCTAATTTGGATTTGTTTATCCCCACTGGATTATTTTGAAGTGAAAGTCAAATGTTGGACACCTCATATTTTTTGCTTATTGGTGATTGTTTTTTCATATCGATTAATACTTTTTCAAATACCTATAGTGGGGTTAAACAACTACATCACGCAGAAAAATGCAGTATTTCCAAAATAAATGTTAAATATAGAGTTACAAATCGGAATGTCGCATCCTAATTTTAGGGGAATTGAGCTTTATATGGAAATTTGAATTATTATTAGCCTCTATTATGGAACAGTATCCATTACTCCATACCATCTCAAAAACTTCATAAAATATTTTTTAAATTAGGAAAAACTCTCATATTATATTAAATATTTAATAATGAAATCATGTTTCTGTTTTATATTAAATATTAATAAAATAAGAATATCACATATTTCTATTTATTTTTAAATATTTAATAAAATAAGAATGTCACATAATTCTATTTATTATTAAATATTTAATAAAATTAAGAATGTCACATATTTCAATTAATTATTAAATATTTAATAATAAAAATGAATGTCTCAGATTTAAATTTATTATTATATATTTAATAAAAAAGAATATCACATATTGTAGCTTGTTGTTAAATATTTGATAAAATATGAAAGTTACATATTTCTTATGATTTCAGAATATTTTACACATAGGCATTCCCAAATAAATAATGTTTGGGCATTACTGCATACCCACTTCTACACTATATGCAAGAATATTAAATATCTTTTAAATGTGTTACCGCCCTTTTTCTGCACCGATGTCATGGAAATAAATGGGTGATTCCCTTTTTTGAGCATCACTGTAAAATACATTCACGGTATATAGGCTATCTCTGCTGTAAAGACAGTTTTACAGGCAACCACTGGGGGTTTATCGAAGATCCGGGTCGCTTGACTTTGGCGATAAATTTTGCGAAATATCTCCAATTTTACCACCCTTGGTGAGTTTTCGAAACTTCTCAAAGCTTGCTGTTTAATTAAGAATTTCAAGAGTCATGTACATTTTGCGATATCTTTCTACATATAATATAAAAACAGCTGATCGTTCATTTAGGTTGGCGAGTAAAAGAGTAATAAGAGTATAAGTCAATGTTTTATGAATATAATCGTCTGTTTTGTGATTAAGTTATTTAATGTCTGTTTTGTTGTACATGGCGATTATTTCGTGACCTTGTGAGACAGCCAGAGGGCTCTCGGCTGTATATTGGTAGGCCCTATGAAAGCAGAAGGACATATCTCAAGATATGTCGTGTTACTTTTACAAGGCAGATTGGCTTTCTTTAATGCATTAATGCTATGATGTTTTTGTTGGGAGCGTATCTAAAAATAAAATTAACAAGAAAGAGAGCGTAAATTAACAAGAAAGATCAATCATTATTAAAGCATTGATTATGAAACACTTTCCAACTTCAATGCAATTTTATTTAAATAAGTCTACAATACGATGCATTCCTCGGTAATATTTTAAAACTTATCACAATACTACATTAATTTATTATATTTGAAAACTTAAACCCTCATAAAAAATGAACTTCATTCAAATGACGGCATTGAAACATAAATTGCCTGGTTCAAACATCTCTAAAATGCGACATATTCCTTGGTAATATTTTTAAAACTATCATAATACTACGATAATTTATTATATTTGAAAACTTCATCGAAAAGAACTGAAATTCATTCAAATAACGTCATAGAAAAAATAACACGCATGGATCTCTCTATAAAAACTGCATTTCATTCATAACATTTTCCCATTCATTTCATTCATCACAATACTATAATAATTTATTTTATTAAAAATTAAGACCATGGAGCTACAAGTAATTAAACTCTATGCTTAAAACTTTATCGAAAAAAATCGTCCTTCTCTTTGTAAAATTAATGAATATTTCATTCATATCAGCAATGATTACTCCACGGGCTAAATGATTTTGTGTTAAAGAAATACAGCAATTCTAATACAACTCATTCTACATATTTTGCTGTTTACATTTTACATAAGTGAAAAATAGGCTTCGTTGTAGAAATAATCAAATTTGGATGATCATTTAAACTCAAATATATTGTAATTGCGCTGTTTCAGTATGTAGATGCGCAGAATTTAAGCAAAAATAAAGTGGTTTTAGGACGTATACAACACTCAATATGAATTAAAAAGAACTTAAAAAATCACGATTTTGAGATAAGATGGATGTTATATCTCATTTTGAAGTGGGTCATGTGATCTTTTCATATCATGGTCACGTGATAGCTTCATATAAGAGGTGTAATTATTATTTTAATTTTTATTTTAAAAACTACTGAATATATTTCACTGAATTTTTCTTTATGTATTTTATGGAACAATTTGAATATTACCTAAAATTTTCGAAGCAATTTGTGAATTTTAAATCCGCTTAAAAAATGTTTGAAAAATTAGATCCCATAGGGGCTCAATGTATTTCATCTTTTCAACCCGGGTTCAATCCAAAACTAATTGGGTGATATTATTTATTCATTTATATTCCCATAGGTCCTACAGACCGTCTGAACAGCATACTAAAATTTCATTTTGATTAAGTCATTTTTACGGCAGTTATCGTGCTAACGGACAGACAAACAGAAAGACAGACAGACAGAATGAACAAAGTCATAAACACTTTTCAACTTTGTTGTAAAGTGTTAATAAAGAAGACATTATAATGCGAATAAAAATATTTATATAGCATTGGTCTATTTAAAGATGTTTTAGTTTCCTTTATCTCAGAATTATTTTTCTCATGAATCACGAGTTTGCCATCACAAAGACATTCTACTTTTACGCGTATTGCTGCGTTGATGAAAGCGTTAATTATCCATTCTTGTTCCATGCGATTACGCCAACGATTCCAGAGGATACGTAGTAATAACACTAATACATTTTATAAAATTATGGAATTTAGAATTTTAGAAAATAACACTATTTCTACAAGCAATGCAGAAATAAAAAATCTTGATATGGGCAGCACATGACTTTCCTTGCAGACTCAAAATCATATCCTCTTTATCTCTTTAATAATTTATTAGATTGGGTTTAATTGCACTAAATAACACTGAATTTGCATTTTCAATTCAATTTTTGTTTTTATTTGGGAATTGAACATTTTCTCGAAATCGGCGTAACAAAAATGGAAGACATCTTAAATATCTTGAGAACGGTTAGTCCTAAAGTATAATGAAGTGTGTTTATACTCTTTTCCTCGTAAAAAATTGCGTATATAACAAGAATTTAATTGATACATTTGTGCATACGTACTCTTTTTTTTTTTTTTTTTTAGATTTTTGCGATTTTTATGGGACATTTCGAAAAAGAGGCAGGTTTTTTTTTTTCCGAATCGTACCAAAACAAAATCAGCACCGGAATATCCCACAAGCAACTTATCTACCACATTTTGTGAAATTTGGTCAATTAGTATTTTAGCTAGAGTTGATACATGAAATTTTTGCTGACCATTTCCTAATAAAAGGCTGGTTGGTCTTTTTCGAATCGTACCAAAATCTAATCAGCACCATAATATGCTACAAGTAACTTATCTACCAAATTTTGTGAAATTTGGTTAATTAGTATTTTCGCGAGAGTGGATACATGAAATTTTTGCGGGCCATTTTGCAAAAAAGGCAGGTTTTGTTTTTATGAATCCTACCAAAAACTAATGAGCACCAGGGTCTTACCCAAGTGACTTACCTACCATATTGTATGAAATTCGGTCCATTAGTTTTTTAGTTACGGTGGATACATACATTACACAGACAGACACACAGGCAGACACACATACACAGACGTCACGCTAAAAATAGATTTTCGTATTCTAGAGGTCTCTAAACGTGTAGATCCGTCGAAGACTCGAGTTGTGATTTTCGACATGATTCTAATACTTTCCCTATACATTACCATGTATTGCAGGGAAAGTAAAAAACTAAATTAATTAATAATTATCTTTAAAGAAATAAACATAAGAACGAAGATTTAAAGCGATGCAACCTTTTAAAAAATAAATACGTAATATAAACAGCTCGTTAAAATCTATACTCAAAGCTTAGGAGCAATTAAAATCAAATCCTTATTTTACATCATTTAGAAATATTCATTTGATTTTTCTTATCGATCAATTATTGCAAAAGATGTTTTGAATAACTTTTAATAAATTCGAAAACATCGCAACAAATCAATTTCTATGTGTCTAATTACTTTTAATGTCAGAGCAAAAGTTAGAGATAAATAAGAAAAAAATAGATGTTAATTAGAATATAATGAATTCCAATTGCTATTTAATTTAATTAAAACTCTTATTCCGGATAGTAGTTGTAATGGTCTGTACTGATTTCGTAAGCTTCTTAATTTGTGCATAACAAGATTTTTTTATTTTTTCGCAAACTATTAAAATAAATATTGTTTACGCGAAATTTAATTCCGTGAGTTTGCATTAAAGCATATCATGAGACCTGCTGCACAGATTTCAAATATTTTTCAAAATGTTTTATATAGGAAAATATATAAACATTTTAAGGAAATTTACAGTGATAGTCATGAATATTCAAGCATATGCAATATATAAATGAATTAAACTTGGTAGGATTTGTTTGTATTTTGCTTGTTTAAAATACGCATTTTTCGAAAATTAAGATGTGAGGTGTGTATACAATGATTCAAGAACTTATATTCCTATTACTATCGAACTTTACAGTACTATCTGCAGTGCCCGCATCTAGTGGCCAATTTTGTAGTTGACATATTTTTATTAGCGTCATCTTTTAACAAGCACTTTTGAAGAAACCACAGACAACAATAGATATGACTATTGGGCAGATGAACCTTCGGCCTTCTGCATGAGGGAATGCAATCCGTGTACTGAGCATGGAAGAACGATAATCTCAATAAACCCATTGCATGCAATAACGATAAACCCACTGCATGCAAGAACGTAAACACACTACATGCAAGAACGATAAATCCACTGCAAGCAACAACGATAAACCCACTTCATGCAATAACGATAAACCCACTGCATGCAACAATGATAAATCCACTGCATGCAACAATGATAAACCCACTGCATGCAACAACGATAAATCCACTGCATGCAAGAACGATGAACTCACTGCATTCAAGAACGATAAATCCACTGCAGGCGAACGATAAGTCTGATACCCTGGCGCATTCAACCCGCATAGCAGGTTGCCAAAATAAATTGCTTTTTATTACTCGGTATTTACATATTTATTTAGATAAAATTCTGACCGTTTACTTCAGCAAACTTTCCGCGACACGAAACCGCGAGAAAATAGTATATCAGAACAAAAACCTAATCCATCCTAAATTGAACAATTATTTAGACGCGCCCCATTTCTGTTATTTCGTTAAACCATATACGAAAATATATCCATAAAAATGACTTAAATGTGTGGTAATGGTACGATTTTGAAAATAACTAATCTATTAATTTGGTCGATTTTCCAATGTTTGAGGTATATGACAATACATTAATTCTCATTCAAAAATCCAGGACTTTCTAGACCAAAAATTTTAGTTTCAAATTGGAATACATGAATACCAACAACATACAAATATACTAACATAGTGGGACACGTTTTATTAGGGTAGATATCCAACAGAGAAACATGATAAATGCTGGATCCGTGATAGCAGTATAAATCAGGCAATTGATTAGAAATGGAAATAATGGAAGTGGTTATTTGAGTTACGCTATGAATGTAAAGGGCATTAAAAGAGTGCACATGAAATTTGCATAATGCAGAGTACATAAGAACCCAAATCTGCCTAATGCATCCATTTAATCAGCGTGACTCATTCGTTGTGAATTTACAAAAATGAAATAATTTAGCAGCTGTTTTCCTTATAAACATTAACGTTTCTTTTTTTAGAACAGAAACATTTTTGTCACCCATTTATACTCACGTTTAAAACACGCAATGCAATACAAATTTAATTCGCATATATATATATATATATATATAAATAAAAATTAAAGGATTTTAATCGAAAATAATGCATAAACTACTGTATGTACAAAGAAACCCATCTCTAGCATATCTGTTACAAATGAGTAACTATAGGCCAAGACTAAGGATAAAGAGAGAAGGTAACATATCACTACAATGGAAAGGGGGATGAGAAGAATATTAGGATTCAAAAATCACAATTAAAAGTATATAAAAATAAATAAAAATAAAACTCGGCAAAAATGAGAATAGGCAATAACAATCAGCTTAAGATAAGAGATTAAGAATAGATAACAATCAATTGAAACCCCACAAAAAATGGCGGTTAGTTCGAAATTGCATTCTCATCAGGACAGTCATATAATTCGAATTAAAACCGATGGAATAGCCAGTTTCTGACAATGGCGATAGTATTTAACTATAGACATATATATATATATGTATATATATATATATAGTGTGTGTGTGCGCACGCGTCTGTATGCGTGTGCGTCTGTGTGTGTGTGTGTACAAATATGTGTGTATATGCCTGTGTGTGTGTGTATCTGTGTGTATACGTCTATTGTAAAGAATCTTGCTATCCCACCCGGGAATCGAACCCTGGATCTCCGAACTGCCCAGCCGACGCTCTACCATTGAGCTACTAGAACGATATCGCAAACTCTTATCTTTGATGTGGACTCTGCATTCTCCATCCTCTAATGTCAGATTGGCGTGCAACTGACCATCTGACTAACCAACTCTTGCTATTTTTACCTCAGGTTAGCCTCCTGATAGTACTATTTTTACCCAGGTTAGTATCCTACCTGGTCGTTATCCTCTTACTTTGAATTCGGCGCTCCATATCACAGAGTCCACTGAATCCGTGTTAGTCGTACTGGTGTCACTTTCAGACCTCCGACATATATACACTAACCTACAGGGTTAATTCGTTCTGGCGCCATTGTAAAGAACCTTGCTATCCCAACCGGAAATCGAACTCTGTATCTCCGAACTGACCAGCCGACGTCCTACCATACTGAGACGATATTGCAAACACTTATCTTTGAAGTGGACTCTGCACTGTGTCTCTGTGTATGTGCGTCTGTGTGTGTGTGTTTGAGTTCACCACTTCAAAAATGCTATATTCAATTGTAGGTATACTTAAGATAAGTGAAGAATCAAAAAGTGAAATTGTCTACTTTTACATAGTTTCTTTTCATTTATTTCCTATTTAGGGTGAAAAGTCAATAATTAAAATGAATAATTTTATAAGTAAAATGTTAACAGTAAGTACCATCAGACATTGCAAACCATAACACATTGTAACCACAAGTGTTACCAGAAGACATTGTAAAATCTGTTTATCTCCCCATTTGATTTGCTAAAGATTTATTCAAATTCATATCGTTAATCGTTTCCCCATAGATATTTTTATACTGCTGCAACGATGCTTCTTTTCATACCTCTAAAGTACACTAAAAGCAGATGAACTCGAAGAAGAATACCTACATGACATAATTTGCGACCTACAAATGGGCAAATGAGGTTTCCCGCATCTTATTCGCAATGAGGGTTTGACCCTGTTTCTCAGATGGGTCGAAACACACATATTCAGCTGAAGAAAACATGCACCAGTAATAGTGATATATCATTTTACTTTCATGCTAAATTAAAGATTTGTATGAAGATACATGTGCAGAGTTTTCGTTTTAAATTTGAACTTAAAATAGCTTTCGGTTCGATACAGGAATTCTACCTCTTCCAATACTTCGGCTACATAAATACGAGTAATTACTTAAACTGTATTACTCTCTCCTATTACTGTATTACTACACTTCATAACTACACTGCATTGCTATCTTTCGAGTCAAAGACGGAAAATCGACCCTAATTATCTATGGCCACTACTATTGTTTCCTCTGTGTCAAACACGTCGTCGAAAAAAAATAATATTTACAAGCGATTGTATTATTATTTATTGACGGTTCATGCCCCTTGACCATTACTGCATGTTTGACGCTATATCGTCAACTCAGAGATTTTTTTCGAATTTTATAAACTTCTCGAGACGAGTTAATTAGTGACGAATTTCACGAGTAAACTTTTCGAAATCCTTCCATAGAGGGTACATAAAGCAGTCATCGTTCAGTTAGGAACGATTGATTTAAAACCAGTAAAAGTAAGACTACTTAAGTTGTTTGAGAATTTAACAGTCTATTTTGTGAATTAGTTGAACATTTGATCCCTGTTTTATTAAAGCTGACGGTTGTTTTGTGGCTTTGATTGATATAGTCAAAGAGTAATTAAGAGTATTTTGTTGCTGTAACGCCTATTGTGCTTTATAATTAAAGTGCTAGTTATCCAGAAATCTGGACTTGCTCTTGTATTTGAGGATACACCCACAATTCCAGAGGATACTGTGGAGAACAAATACAAAGTATTTAAATTTGGAATTTTAGATTAATTATTATTTTCAACATATATTAACATGGCCGTAAAATCGTACATAGTAGAACTCATTATTTGCGTTGTTTGCCGCTGATAACCCTCCAATTATTTATCCTTCACGCGAGTTCTGTAAATGAATATTAATTAATATAATATTAAATTGATTGCACCATTTTAACTTTAACAGTAAAACATTTATTAACAACGTAACATACTTATTAAATTCATTACACGATTATTCATATTATTTCGGCGGAGAGAGACAATGTGAGACTATTATTAAAACTACCTAAAATGTATTTAAGACCCAGTGTATTATTTGAGGAACACATACCTTCAAGGCTGTCTTGCTTTGGTCACCAACATGTACTTCGCCGACCATATTACTGAAATTAACTCGAAGTGTAGTTTGCTGACACGTAAATCGCCGATCGTATTGTACTGCTAGCTCGAACACTCGTACTTATGTAATTCTCTCAGTCTGTTCTCTGTAAGTATCCTCGTTTTGTATCTCCATTCTTATGTCATTCTAGTAGTCGGTTTTTTCTCATCTTTCTTAGAAAGATAGAGATAGAATTATCTAAGTGTCGTGCTGTAAGTCTCTTTTTTCGCTATATGCTCCTGTACAACCTGTATCTCCTTTTGTTGTGGCTCTTTTGCTTCAGGTCCGACATTCCTACTTTGCTCTGATTGGCAGTTTTCACAGCGACACCACAAGCATCTTCTCCACTGGTCGTTACACATTTTCTTAAGAGTGCTTCGAGCCCTTCTTGTCTTGACACCCCTAAATTCATGATTTTAGTTGACCTTTGGGTTAGCGTGTCGTAAACACTGGCGGCATTGAGACTGAAGGTATTGTCAGACATTTCAGACACAATAAATAATGTACATAAAACTGTCTCACAGTAACTAGTGTGAGATCTATTTCTGGTCTCACATATACATCATCACGATATATTTTATCCAGCGTGCCAATGGAAAATATTAAACTTAATTTAGTTGAAAATATCACTCGTTTGGAACAGGGGTTAAATTCAGGCTCCTTAATTGTGTCCAGGCGCAGAGTTGACAACGCACATTGTGAGCCTCCTATAAACATTTAGCACGGGCCCCTCCATATTTGATATTACCCTCCTAGTGAATATTTCATATCTTCACTTCCCTAAAAAATATTGGGTAATTCTTCCCTCAGCGCAATCCATTCGAGTGGGGTCCAGTCGCCCTTATGCGCGGTCCAGTCAGACCTTCTACATGAGACATATCTATCGAATAAATCGTGTGATTCAAATGAACTGTGCGACGAATGTTCTAATTCGTAAGCGTAAAAGTTCAATCAATTGGGTTTTCAGGGAGAAAGTGTTGTCATCAAGGAAAATTTCAAATTCGAGGTGTTGACGGATTATTACCTTTCAATATTTAACGAACCCATTACGAAACACTCTTGGTAAAATGTGTGTGTATGTGTGTGTGTGCGTGTGTATGTGTGTGTGTGTGTGTGTGTGTGCGCGTGTGTGTGCGTGTATGTGTGTGTGTGTGCGTGTGTGTGTGTGTGTGTGCGTGCGTGTGTGTGTGTGTGTGTGCGCGTGAGTGCGTGCGTGCGTGCGTGCGTGGACCAAATGAACGAGTGTACGTATCACTATGAATGTTAAATATACACAATATAACTATCCTATCCAAAAAATTATGTAGCATATAAAAAACATAGTTATTTTCATGAGAAGAACTCCAATTATTCTGTAATTCGTTAATCAGTAGCGACAAATATACCTTACCTACATTGAGAATTTTAGCATGACTTAAACTCGATTAAATGTAAAAAAAAAAATAATATCTTATTTTTACTTTACAATGTTGAAATATTTTCACTTGGTCAATTTTCATTTTGCCTCGTTAAGTTTCCTACGAAAGTTTATCAATATATCGTAATTTGCGTTTTAGCCCTTATCCCTCAAGAACAATAAACCTCCTCTTTTGCACAATTTATATGAACTCTCTGAGAGGAACTGAAAAACATCCCCAAAGTATTTGCAGAATGTCGTCTCTGCACTCGGTATATTCTTTAATTTTCCATTAACCCGGTTGAAGAATCTCAAATTTCTTCCCCTCTTTGTTTGACTGAACAGGGGTGTGTGTTTTTCTTTGAAATTTGGGATCGAATTTCTGAACAATAAAGTTTGCCGCCCTGAAGTTGATTCTGTCAATTGTGCGATTAATTCAGCATTAAAATACAGTAAAACCTGTATATTGCAATTATCCGTAATTATTGAAAAATATCCGATTTGCCCAAGATATCTCTATCTTTAACGTGAAGAAAATTTGATAAATATATGAACAAGAGCTTATTAACGTTTTATACTCGCAGAAAACCAATCAGCTATTACCGATATAAATAAGCATGCCAAATTCTATATAAATAAGCATGACTAAATAAATTCTATAATTCCAAATTCTATATAAATAAGCATGACTAAATAAATTCTATAATTCCAAATTCTATATAAATAAGCATGACTAAATAAATTCTATAATTCCAAATTCTATATAAATAAGCATGACTAAATAAATTCTATAATTCCAAATTCTATATAAATAAGAATGATTAAATAAGTTCTATAATTCCAAATTCTATATAAATAAGCATGACTAAATAAATTCTATAATTCCAAATTCTATATAAATAAGCATGACTAAATAAATTCTATATAAATAAGCATGCCAAATTCTATATAAATAAGCATAACTAAATAAATTCTATAATTCTAAATTCTATATAAATAAGCATGACTAAATAAATTCTATAATTCCAAATTCTATATAAATAAGCATGACTAAATAAATTCTATAATTCCAAATTCTATATAAATAAGCATGACTAAATAAATTCTATAATTCCAAATTCTATATAAATAAGCATGACTAAATAAATTCTATAATTCCAAATTCTATATAAATAAGCATGACTAAATAAATTCTATAATTCCAAATTCTATATAATAAGCATGACTAAATAAATTCTATATAAATAAGCATGACTAAATAAATTCTATAATTCCAAGTTCTATATAAATAAGCATGACTAAATAAATTCTATAATTCCAAGTTCTATATAAATAAGCATGACTAAATAAATTCTATATAAATAAGCATGCCAAATTCTATATAAATAAGCATGACTAAATAAATTCTATAATTCCAAATTCTATATAAATAAGCATGACTAAATAAATTCTATATAAATAAGCATGCCAAATTCTATATAAATAAGCATGACTAAATAAATTCTATAATTCCAAATTCTATATAAATAAGCATGACTAAATAAATTCTATATAAATAAGCATGCCAAATTCTATATAAATAAGCATGACATTTAATTCTATATAAATATAAATAAGCATGCCAAATTCTATATACAATACTGGTGTCCAGAAAGTAAATGTAACTACTAAACGTAAATACTAAGAGTGGTAACACTTCAAAATTGTAAATTGATTTAAATAAATTAAGACGAAATATTTAGATTTTAAAAGTCATTTTATAGCCATACCATTGAGTTATGCCTGGCGACTCGTTCCTGATTCCATGGGCGTCAAGCCTTTATAATGCTACCTCTGATTTTAAAATTAATTGCTTAATACATACCATGCTTGATGCAAACTTGACAATTTGTCCTTCTAATTCTGCATTATAATAACCTTCAATTAAATTTCTTGCTCATGTTTTTATGTTGATGCATTATCGTGTTTGTTGTAATAATACCAATTTGTAATATGCAAATTTTGCCTATCAGTGTGGATAGTATTTAAGCTTGTTGGTACGATTTTCATATAATGCCACTGATGAAAGGTATAGTGATGTCCTAAAGCGCTCTGGCTTTTAATCTATGTCTACGTCTATCGGATAGCTATTAAATGACTTTTAAAATCTAAAGATTTTGTCTTTAATTTATTTAAATAACTCGTAAAATATATAAAGTAAAGAGTTAACGCAAACATAACAGCAGAAATTTTCATACAGATTATACACTAGCCTAAACTAATCTTTATGCGCATGCAAATTTTATCAGTTGACGGCATATACGCAAATAAGACTTGCATGTTGCTACCCCATAAATACAAGTGATTATAGCACTCATGTCTTAAGTTAGTTTCTTGTAATCACAGGGAAAATTAGTATTGCTATTGTTGAGCTGATACCACTTATGGCACAAAGACGTTAAGTTGGCCTTTTCTGAAGAGCAGACTCTTCAGAATATTAAAATTAGAGCAGTTACAGCTGTAGGATTTTATAGAGAACTGAATGTGCACAATGTGTAATTTTCAGCTAGTAGACAAGGTTGCAAAACACTGGAGACGTTAGACAACAACCAGTATAAGGTCATCAGGACCGGTATTAGAAATTAATTGCACGACGTTACATGACGATGTCTACAAGACAACTGTTTGGAGAGCTGAAGCCGTCATAGTAGCAAAACTGGTCTATATGCCAGACGTACAAAAGTGCAAGGTCGTTCGAGGGTTAAATACATCGGCAATATCAGTATTTGCCAAATACATGACGGCACAGGATGGTGTTTGTAAGACAATTCTGGAAACCTGTAGCCACCACATGAGCAAGATTTTTCAAAGAAAACGTTTACAAAAAGCTCGGGGAAATTAATTTGTATGCCAGCCATCCAAATGTTTGTCTACCTTGTACCTCTGCGTACAGCCGTACGCGTTTACAATGGAGACAAAAACATCGAAACTGGACTCTGAATCTCTGGGCAATGTGTTCTTCACTAAGGAATCCAGATTCTGCTCATAGACCGATTTTTATCAGACCATTATATGGAAAACACATTGCTATATCTTTAACATCACAGAAAGGAAACGATTTGGAGGTGGTGGAGTCTTTGCATGGGAACACATAATGCTAAACTGGCTCCACATTTTCGGTAGGGATTTTGTTCCCGGTAAGTGGTACATAGGCGATATCCAAACATAGGAACCTCATGTTTGGATTATAGTTGTCGTAGGTCCACAATTCATATTCATGGATGATAACGCGTGCAGCACCGCACTTAGATGACCGATGATATTCTTCAAAATGAAGATATCTAGGCAATACAGTTGCCATTAAAGTATCCGTATATGAATACCATTGAACACATGTGGGATGCATTAGGGAGGTGAATTGCACCATATCAGCCTCCACGAATGGCCTTTCCAGAGTTTAAAACAGCCCTGGTCTAAGCGAGAGATTGTGTACGATTTAAATGCACAACTTCACAGAAAGCATGATAAATAGATGTGAGGCTTGCATGGCTGCAAGAGATGGCCACATCCTTTATCCACTCACTTAGTTCAGTGCTTATTATATACAAGTAAATCCCTCAAACTTTTACTAAAAGGTAAATTTTTCGTTTGAAATACAGCAAATAAAATACAGTTACTAATTTAATTAATGCAATTTCTAACGAAGATTTTACATTTTAAAAATTTATTTTGTATTTTCGAGGTAAAATTTGTGAAACATTTCCAGGTTTTTGCTATTAATTTCATTCCGCAGTAATGAATCTAAAATATTGATGTATATTTATATAACTAATTGTCCTATACACAAGACGTGCAGAACATATTCGTATATCTGTGCAAACATAACCTATATTCGTATATCTCTTATATTCGTATATCTTCTTATATTCCTATATATTCGTATATTCCTATATCGTACAGAATATATTTATTTAAACAATCATAATATAATTTTTAAGGATTTTTTTTTTCTGTAAAACATTAATGTTAAATTTTAAATGTTATCGCTTTAGCATTAAGATTCCGGTATTATGTGTTAAATTAAATGGCTTTCTGAAAAGGCATATAATGTATGATTTTAATTGTGAATTACTGTCAATCAGTTTACTTGGTACAATCCTTCATTTATATTCTGTATAGTATTATTTTTCTTTCCAATATTAACGAATTAAATATGAGTTACTAAATTTAACTGCTGAAATGAATCATGGCCTGATACAATAAAACTTGTATCATGTGTATAACAGATCGATCAGTTATGGCAGTATTCGGTTACGTTATTACAGATTTCAGCAATGAGATAATATTATAATCCCTTTTCATCCGAAATATATAAAGTGCATTGTTTGTATTCAAACACATAAATGAAATAAAATTTTATATTATTTGTAAAACCATAAAATTACTGGAAGCTATATTTTATTCCATACTAAAATATATTATTCCAGGGATGTGTTGATTGCATTTCTAATCAAGAAATATTATATGATCATGCTAATATTGTTATTCTACAGTCTTCGTTTTATTGATAGACTACGCAATTTAATATATGACATATTTTAAGTTACTGTATAACTATATAAACTCATAAATGTACTAAATTATGGATGGATAAAATAATATAATGCCAAGATACTAAATAAATGGCATATAATACATAATTAACATTGTCACATTTGTGCAATAAGTATGTTTAATTAAAAATACTTTATAGATGTAAATGCAAAGCAATTTAAAATCACAAAGAAATGTTATTAAAATTTCGATTACTTTTTAATAATTTCACTAAACTAATTCAAAATTAATTTATTTTTATTAAAATATAAAATATTTTTTAGGCTTTTATTATTTACGCCCCCACCTAGAGCAATGCATCTCCAATTTTTAATCTTTAACTTTTTATTATTAAATATTATAATGTTAGTCACAACAAAATGTGAAAGACTTTGTATTAGACTGTAGATATGTGTCGGAATCACTGCATGCGATAATTCCAAATAGTTGTTTGGCTGTCCCGAAGTCGTGGTAGTCATCTTTTGACTCTTGATAAATTTTATCTCTTCTTCGGAAATGAGGTAAGATACTGGAATTGGTGCGCTAAACTTGATTTTAGGTAATAGCATCAAAACAGACTCGGAGCTTGCGAACTTGCGAAATGTTTATTCTTCGCAAAAAACATCATATAAACATGTTGTTGTTGAGACCCAGACCGTCCGACCTACCAGAAAGGTGTAAGGTAACTGTTTGGACGGCCGGGAAGTGCCACGTAATTTAGACCGTAACCCAGTGGGGGAGGCATCCACAGGGACCGTACCCTCCTTCTTCTACCAAAAACCTCTCGGAAGGACTTACGGACCCACATGTTTAACGTTATCGTACTCCGCATGAACACGGCGGCAGTTGTGGCAGCGTGCAAATCCAGCGCGCAAACTACTGGGCTACCGCGCCCAAAAGGTGTCAACAGCATGCGGTGTTCCCAGGTGGTCACCCACCCAAGTACTAACCGCGCCCGATGCTGCTTGACTTCGGTGATCTAACGAGAACCGGTGTTTTCAGCACGGTAGGGCCGTTGGCATCATATAAACATGTGCAACATCTCTGGACTGCTGAGAGGCATGCCAGTTTTCCATTTCTCCGTATTATTTCTGGCTCGCCTCGCGAACTCCTTCCTTTCAATGCGACTTCACTGACGGGTCCCTCGTGTGGAATCTCCCTCTGGAGTAGACTGCTTCCATATATATCTTTCTCTCAAACATCCGGACAATTTAGACCACCCTAACACATTTCCACAAATTTTGTCTCTAAATTTAATAACGCATAGACCTCCACACGAACTCAATTCTTGGGATTCTAGCCCCCTCGTTTTTGATGACAGGCCTAATGCCTTTTTACTCTCCCTGCAATACATGGTAATGTATAGGGAAAGTATTGGAATCATGTTGAAAATCACAACTCGAGTTTTCGACGGATCTACACGGTTCAAGACCTCTAGAATACGAAAAAACTATTTTTAGCGTGACGTCTGTGTGTGTGTCTGTCTGTCTGTCTTTCTGTGTGTCTGTCTGTGACATGTATGTATCCGAGCTAACTAAAAAACTAATGGACCAAATTTCATAAAATTCGGTATGTAAGTTACTTGAGTAAGACCCTGATGCTGATTAGTTTTTGGTAGGAATCGTAAAAACAGAACTCGCCTTTTTTTGCGAAATGGCCCGTAAAAATTTCAGTTATCCACTCTAGCTAAAATACTAATTGACCAAATTTCACAAAATTTGGTAGATAAGTTACTTTTGGGACACTCTGATGCTGATTAGATTTTGGTACGATTCGGAAAAGAACAACCTGCCTCTTTTTACAAAATGGCCCGCGCGCGCGCGCAAAAATCGACAATATTTAGAAAAAGATTAAGTATGTTCAAATGTATTAATTAAATGCTTGTTTTATACGTAATGTTTGACGAGGAAAAGAATAAGAAAAACTCTATAACTCTAGGACTAACCGTTCTCGAGATATTTGAGATTTTTCACATTTTTTATGCCGCCTTTGGAAAAATGCCCAATTGCCAAATAAAAGCCGAAATTGAATTAAAAATGCAAATTTAGTGTCATTTTGTGCAATTAAACTCACATTAATGAGTTCTTAAAGAAATAAAGAAAAAATGAGTTTGAATCTCCAGAGAAAGTCATGTTCTGCCCACATCAGATTATTTACTTTCCCTGCAATATATAGTAAGGTATAGGGAAAGTATTTTAATCATGTAGAAAATCGCAACTCGAGTTTTCGACGGATCTACACGTTTCAAGACCTCTAGAATACGAAAAAACCATTTTAGACTGACATCTGTGTGTGTGTCTGTGTGTCTGTGTGTCTGTGTGTCTGTCTGTGTGTCTGTCACTGCAGATATTGTATCCACTCTAATTAAAAAAGTAATAGACCGAATTTCACAAAATTTCTTAGGTAAGTCTGGTGCTGATTGGTTTTGGGTACCATTCGGGATAAAAGAACCCGCCTATTTTTGCGAAATGGCTCGCAAAAGATTGTATCCACTCTAACTAAAAAACTAATGGACCGAATTTCACAAAATTCGGCAGATGAGTCACTTGTGGATCACTCTGGTGCTGATTAGATGTTGGTATGATTCGGAAAAAAATAACCTGCCTTTATTTGCAAAATGGCCCGCAAAAATCGTCAAAATCTAAACTAAAGAACTACATATGCTCAAATATATACATTAAATACTTGTTTAATACGTAACTTTTAGCGAAGAAAAGAATAAGACCAACCCCGTTACACTAGGGCCAGGCGTTCTCGAGATATCTTAGTTTTTCGTATTTTCTCTACTCCACATTTGAAAATAAGTCCGGTTACCAAATGAGAACGAAATTTGAATTAAAAGTGAAATAAATTTAATTTAAATAAAGAGAACGTAGATATAAGTCTGCAGTGAATGTCATGTGCTGCCCACATTAGATTTTTACTTTCCCTGCAATACATGGTAATGTATAGGGAAAGCATTGGAATCATGTCGAAAATCGCAACTCGAGTTTTCGACGGATCTACACGTTTCGAGACCTCTAGAATACGAAAAAACTATTTTTAGCGTGACGTCTGTGTGTGTGTCTGTCTGTCTGTCTGTCTGTGCAGATATTGTATCCACTCTAACTAAAAAACGAATTGACCGAATTTCGTAAAATTTGGTTGGTAAGTCATTTATAGACGAGTCTGGTGCTGATTAGTTTTGGATACAATTCGAGATAAAAGAACCCGCCTTTTTTACGAAATGGCCCGTGAAAGACTGTATCCACTCTAACTCAAAAATTAATTAACCGAATTTCACAAAATTCGGTAGATAATTTGCTTGCAGGTCACGTTGGTGCTGATTAGATTTTGGTACGATTCGGAAAAAAATAATCTGCTTTTTTTTGCAAAATGGCCCGCAAAAATCGTCATAATCTAAAATAAAAAACTACGTGTGCTTAAATATATCCATTCAATGCTTGTTTTACACGTATTTTTTAACGAAGAAAAGACTAAAACCAACCCTATTACACTAGGACTAGCCGTTCTTGAGATATTTTAGTTTTTTCGTATTTTCTCTACGCCATCTTTGAAAATAAGTCCAATTGCCAAATGAAAACGAAAATTGAATTAAAAGTGTATTAAATTGAATTAAAAGAAGGGGAAGGTGGATGCAAGTCTGCAGGGAAAGTCATCTGCTGCCCACATCTGTTTTTTCATATCTCCCCGAACAAATTCTGTTTGTGACGAAAGTCACAATGATTTGTTTTCGAAATTTCAACTGAGCTGCATCTACTCGGAGATCTATGGTTCCAGCAGACAGAATTTATCTAAAACAAAGTTCTGAGGTTATTCTCGATATCTCACAAACTTAGTTTAATATTTATTTATAAAAGTGTGCCAAACTGACATACATAAAAAAGTAAAAAAAGTAATTAAATGACTGGAAGAACTTATTCTAATTAGTTAAATTACATATATAATCATCATTTCTGACTTTTATATATTAACTTATTAAATATAAGCATTATAAAGAGCAGAAATGTATAACTGTAACTAATATATTTACATTTAACTTATGTGAAATTATATATTACATTTGCTTTCAACTCTCTAGATGTGTTTGTTATCTGCTCTGTAGACCCATGATTAAACTGAACATTTTTATATAGCATTTGATTATATATAACTAAATTAAAAGGCGCTTCAGCGAGTTATCGCGATAATTCTTACATACATATTTCGTTTTCTATATTCAATGGAATATGTTGCTTTTATTCTATTTTAAATCTTTGGATGTAAAGTATACATTAATGAGAAAACTAAACAGGAAATTATCGTTATCTATATTAGCGTCCAACTCACGAAACATACAACCAGACCGATAAGAAAATGGAAATTTATCAAGAATGGTTTATCCTAACAATTTAAAAAATTTTCGCGTTTTTCTTGTATGTCAGATTGCATATAGTTAAATCACACACATCATTTTCTTAATTTGTCTACAGGACAGTGCATACAGACGATTTTTCATACTATTAATGGCAGTGTCTACTACGGTATACACTTTTGGTTAGTGTAGCATTATTTATTTCTTCGGTTACAAGTTCAGATTGCATTAAATGCAACTAAATCTGGTACTAACACAGTATTTTACACAATTTAGCTTATTACTTTTTCTTCTAGTTTTATATTCTATTTCTTTAAATATACATTTTAGTCGATTTTATACATCTTTTCTTGTTTATATATTAAACAAATATAATGAGAAAACATTATAGTTCCGTGAGATTCGTTGTATATGTTTTATGAAAATCATTTATCAAAATTTTATCTTTATACTCAACCAATCTTCTCTTAAACTCTCTATTAAACCACCGAAGAATCTTCAATTTTCTGCCCTCCTTATTTAAACGGATTGGGATATATTTTTCTTCGAAAATGGGGAACGAATTTTAAAACAATAAATTTTGTCGCATTGCAGTCGATTTTGCCAGGTAGAAAATTGATTCAGCGAAATAAGTGCTGGAATGGAAAGAGTTAAAATTCTTTAGCTTATTAGCTTATTAATTTAGCTTATTACTTTTTCTTCTAGTTTTATATTCTATTTCTTTAAATATACATTTTAGTCGATTTTATACATCTTTTCTTGTTTATATATTAAACAAATATAATGAGAAAACATTATAGTTCCGTGAGATTCGTTGTATATGTTTTATGAAAATCATTTATCAAAATTTTATCTTTATACTCAACCAATCTTCTCTTAAACTCTCTATTAAACCACCGAAGAATCTTCAATTTTCTGCCCTCCTTATTTAAACGGATTGGGATATATTTTTCTTCGAAAATGGGGAACGAATTTTAAAACAATAAATTTTGTCGCATTGCAGTCGATTTTGCCAGGTAGAAAATTGATTCAGCGAAATAAGTGCTGGAATGGAAAGAGTTAAAATTCTTTATATAATTGCAAAGAAGAGATCGTGTTTGGAGGTTTTTAGGATTGCGATCCCACTGTAGATAACTGAAATCACAAACTGGGTTTGTCTTTCTTCCGTTCATCAGCATTGAATAGTATGGATTTGTGATGGCAGATGGCGTACCTCAAGATGCGTCATTTTGCTTTTACAAGGCTGGATGGCGTTCTTTTAATGCGTTAATACTATATTACTCGTATTTTTGAAGGCGTATGTAACTTAATGCGAATAAAAATGTTTCCACAGCATTGGTCAATTTGGAAGACAAATTACAACTTTTTGCCATCAAAGGAGCAAGGACATACCTACAAAACAGCAAGAAAATGTGCTACAATTTTGCGAACATTTTTAGATGCTCAAAATTTCAATACAGCCACTTGGCGATTTTCAAATTTCTTAAAGATTGAGCTCACACTTCAAGAGGAGGCAACGGCACCCTTTAGGTGATTTCTGTGAGTATAACCCTATTAAAGTTTTTATAGTATATTTTTTATATTCTATATTTATACATTTTCAAAATATTCCATAAGGTATATAGAATAGATAATGTAATATTTTTAAGCAGTTCCAAGGTAATATTAGACTAAGTCTATTTACGTTGACTTGGAATAAGCTCACAGTACAAAAAAATTTGATGTGGGCAAAACATGACTTTCCTTATATAATGCAATGAATTTACTACTTTTACAGTAAAAAAATAGGGTTTTCTTGTAGTAGATACTGATATTATTTCCAAGATATTGAATTTTCGACAATTAGTCGTAATTTTCATTGATTTAGCGTCATTATTATCCATTTGGCGAGATTTTCGTTAATTTTGCAACATTTAAAAAGTCGCCAAGTTGGCGACATTCCACCAAATAAGTCGCCAAAATCTCGTTAAGCGTTACGGATGGAGAAATAAGTTATTCTTATAGCATATAAATGACTATTGGAGTTCAAATACAAAAGTATTACTCAAAGTATCTTTTTCATGAATGGAGCGAACTAGATCTATGACAATGATGTCACCAAATTTATCGCATGATATTACATATGAAAAGTGAGCATGTTTCTCAACAGTTAATATTTTTTTTAATTTATGGGATTTTTTGATAAATTTATTTGAAAAATGTGCAATATCACGAGAACGGTTTATACTAACTTTCCAAAATTTAGGTCAATCGTTTTCTAAGGAAAAATTACATAAGAAATGTCTATTTACGTATCTATATTAAAGGTTTTGATATTTTGTTGATTTTTTCAAAATTTCACTCGAAAATTTAGGAGGGTTCTGAACATTCGATTCTGTTTTAAAACAATAGGCTTCCAGTATTCATGGATTGAGATTTTTGTACCAAATTTCATTCGAATCGCTTCATTTGTTCGTGAGCTATCGTCTCCACAGTCTCACTGACACACACACGCAGACACAGATACACACACAGACATCACCTCAAAAATGTTCGACTCGTGATCAGAGATGCTTGAAACGTGCTCTCCCGTCGAAAACTCGAATTCGAATTTTTGACCCCGTCACAATACTTTCCTTATACATTATGTATGTAAGGAAAGTAATAATACTTGGGTACGTTTTATTTTTACAGTTAACGAGTTGGATACCAATAATAAACCATTGCTTGTAATTAATAGATGGAAGTTAGTAACTCTAAGATGGAGTCAGTTAATTCTCCTTATACTGAATCACTCTTAAATGACCGTAATATCGATTGGTGTTACATGTAGTAGTTTGTGAGTTAAGCTGTACAAATTTATATTATACATATTGTAGAGTAAAATTTAATATGAAAAAAAAACTGATCTTTCTCAAATAAACTAGAAAACATAAAAAAAATCAACAGGTAAATGGGATAACTATATATTTGGTCGTTACTCAAATGGAGCTGGGAAATTTTGACTTTTATTAAGGGGACGGCGGACGTTAAATTTTTTTTATTTATGTTTTAAATTAGAAGCATGAAAATTTGTATAAATATTCTTCTTAACATTACTATATAAAATACCATTCATTTTTTTTTCAATTTTGTTATAATTTTGTATTTTTTTTAAATTTAATTTTATTTAACGAAAATTTGAAAATTCTCCTTACGTGCCATTTTCTCACATTTTTGATTAATTTTGCATTATGATCACTCAAAAATATATTATGAACAAATTTGGGTATTCAATTTTAAATCCCTTAGAAAGTTAATTTTTCAAAAATATTTTACTTCTTTAAAACTTAATTTTCATCATGTAATTGGGTTTTCATTCACTTTTAACTACCTTAATAAAGTTCAGTTATAAAATGCATACCCAGTTTCTTTAAAAAGTATGAAAGGTGTCTTCTTATCAAATTTCATGCATCTCAAACAAAAATTAAGACGCATGGAGCATTTTAAAAATGTAAAACCTTTGAAAATTCCGTTTCGAAAAAAATGCATTTAATCTTTTGCTTACGGGTGGGACAGCGTTCATCCCAAACGAAGAACCCCCCCCTACAAAGACAGGTATTTGACATCCGTATCCCAAACAGTTCGACCCCCCTTTGCAGACATTGGCGTCCATAAAAATCGCCGGTAGAAGCATTGCACCTGCTGCAGCAGGTGTGGAACTGTTTGAGATAAGGTATGTCAAATGCCTGTCTTTTTGAGGGGTTCTTCGTTTGGGATGGACGTTGTCCCATCCGTAAGCAAAAGGTTAAACGTGTAAAACAATGTTATATATTAAAAAAACCTTTTCTCAGTCGATTGTTGCTCATTTCAACGTCCACCATCCCCTTAAAAAGAAGATATATTTAACTTAAAATTGGGGACCACTTTTGACGTTAGAAATGAAGCGATCGCTTCATGCACATAATAGTATATTATAGTACATATAATTAGTATATCATAGTTTATTATAGTATAATAGTATATATAAATAGTAAATTTGGAAATAGTTATGACATTTAAAGTAAATCTTCTGTGCTGATTTAAAAATTGTAATACTTTTATGCCATTTTTGAATGAAAATAAAATATTTTGCTGGAACTTTTATGTAGCAAACGAGATATTAAATTAAGTGGAGTTTGACCATTCACAGAGTCGATCAATAAAGCAAATATGCTTGAAATATGCAATTTCGTTTCGGACCATGATTAGATCATGTACAGCCGGTCAAGCAAAAACCATAAAATCACAATACAGAGCGAATAAAACTATGAACCTGATAAGATTAGAAATTATTTCGCAGTTCTAATTTCTGCGATTTTACGACCATTTCGAAAATTTCTCGAATATCAAATATATATCCATGGACATTTCAGACAATGAAGCAGATTTTTTTTGTTTTCAGCCACATTCCTATATTCAAAGATAAGTTCCAACTTAAATGTGAATTTCGTTTATATAAGGCAAGCGTAAGAGATTTCGTGTAAGCAAATGTTTAATAGATTCCTGATATACGAATCAAGATCGTTTTTCTACTATACATAAAGTCGCCAACTGTCAGTACCATAACAGTGTCGGTGCCAGGTGACCCTTTTCTAAATTTGTAACGTATTAAAGGCCAACAGACACTGCATTAAGGAAGAACATTTCTGTATGTACAATATAATATATTAAAACGCTGTGCACTAGAAGGAAAATATTGATTTCTTGTAACGGCATTGATAGCATTGCCGAAATTTGAGTGGTTTAAAAATGTAAGCATACATTAAAAAATTTATAATGTAATGGTTATTGGGTCACTTAGTAGATTTTTTATTACTACTTCATAACTGGTAAATTTTTTTTGAAAATTTTCGTGTAAATCTTCAGCCATGAAATTTTTACTAAATTTCATTGCCAAAATTTCGCAAAATTTCGTGATTTACCCCACGATTTTTGCCCTTTCCCCGTAATAATATTATATAAAATAAAATGCATATATAACGGAATGAATGAAATGGTTGGTTTAGAAAGTTGAATGAGACGTCTTTATAAAATAACTACTTCAAACCACTGTAAAATAAAACTACTAATAAAAGACTACGACAAAATCAAAGAAACTTTATAGAAGAAACATCCAATTTAGACGTATATGAGCTAAATTTATCAACTACATTTTATAAAATACAAGCGTGAAATAATACTATATAAAATACAAGAGAGCAAACTTTTTTTACTTGAACACTTACCACAATTTCCATGTACTAAATTTCGCAAATACATTTAAAAGCTATGAACTATTAAATTGGTCAAACACGCAGTCTGCGGGTTCTGTTCTATGACTTACGCATATCTAGTCAACAACTTCAAGCATTAGATAAGTATACCTGTCAAATACACCAAAGCGAGAAAAAGAATCATTCCTTTACTGCAGAATTGGGCCAATTATTCCTGGAACATCACAATTTGTTGATACTTTTATATTTGTATTCCCTATATTTACCATTCATTTATCTAGTCCCGCTCCTAGTCCATTAGCATGTTTACGTAAAGGAAGGCAAACCTATCAAGTAAAATGCAGAATTGTATCTTTACATTTGCCGTATTTTCTTGAATTTTCCAATGAAGCCTACGAAGATCCAATTCTCTATCTCTTTTGTTTAAATGAACAAAGATATATTTTTCTTGAAGGATTGAGAACACGTTTTAAGACAATAAAATTCGCTTAAATTGATTCGCGTTCCTCAGGTAGAAAATTAATTTAGTAAATAAAACAAAGTGATAAAACAATAGTTTCAAATTTTAGCGTATTTTGGCAATAAATTTTATACTGTGTGTAAAGGATTTTCACTAAATGTTTCAAAGCATCGGTTAAAAAAATAAATCATATTGTTTTCATAATATTACTGCAAAAATATACATAAACATTAATTAAAATATTTGTTACTTTAAACTGCCTTATTCTCAACTTATTCTAAATAAAATATCCAACATTAAGATTAAACAGTTCTTGTATTTACATTTGCACCGGAACTTGATCAGTTATTATATTCTCTGTATATTGCTACAAATATTATAAGGCCATCGTTACGCCATATTTACTTAAAGGAAGGCAAACCTATCCCATTAAGTAAAATGCAGAATTGTATCTTTACATTTGCCGTATTTTCTTGAATTTTCCGATAAGCCAACGAAGATCCAATTCTCTATCTCTTTTGTTTAAATGAACAGAGGTATATTTTTCTTGAAGGATTGAGAACACGTTTTAAGACAATAAAATTCGCCTAAATCGATTCGAGTTTCTCAGGTAGAAAATTAATTTAGTAAATAAACAAAGTGATAAAACAATAGTTTCAAATTTTAGCGTGTTTTGACATTAATATTATACTGTGTGTAAAGGATTTTCGCTAAATGTTTCAAAGCATCGGTTAACAAAATAAATCATATTGTTTTCATAATATTACTGCAAAAATATACATAAACATTAATTAAAATATTTGTTACTTTAAACTGCCTTATTTTCAACTTGTTCTAAATAAAATATTCAACATTAAGATTAAACAGTTCTTGTATTTACATTTGCACCAGAACTTGATCAGTTATTATATCCTCTGTACATTGTTACAAATATTATAAGGCGATTGTTACTCAAAAGCCGGAAAAGCAACAATAAATAAAAGGTACATCTTTATTTGAAACATATCTTATATTCTAGTTACGGAACATGCCAATAGGGGACGTTCAGAAAGCTTGAACTACCACCACCAGTGCAGTATTGAACATCAACATTTTTGTTATTTTGATAATATTGTTACTTGTCCCTTTACTTTCCTTACAATACCCTTCAAATGTAAAGAGAATGTATTGAAATGGGGTCAAATATACGAGTACCATATTTAGATGGATTTCCTTGCTTTTAATTTTCCTGAATAAGACATTCTTTTTTAATTATGGCTGTGTTTATACGTGTATAAGCTCAAGTTCTTTCGAACAATTGGGAAACATCCTATAAAATCAAAGTTCATTCATAAGCATAAGTTGCGCCATTATATTTCTAACGAATCAGCAGGACTCATCGATTTGGGGTGATTTTGGATGACTGGGGTGTTAAGAGGTGGTTCTGAGTTTGCTAATGACAACCTTTCCAATATTAGTGTTATATTATTTCAATTGATGAATGTCAAAGTCTTTTTGATTTTTGAAGTTAATCAGAACATAGGAAGATTGTTAATTTTTCTACCATTTTTTTTTCTAAAATCCAAAAACATTATAAACATCATTAGTTATAAATATGCTACAAAAGTAGTTTTTTATACATAACACTTTATGTTACATACACCAATTGCATTAAATGTTACAGACATCAATTGCAGAATTTCAACGTGCACCGTTCTCGAAATAATTCATTGTTCAGATCTAAAATGAAAAAAAAAATTATAAAAAAATATTTTACCCTTTATTATCAAATATGTGTGCCATTTAAATTTTAACCAAAAATGATAGAGTATTTATAATTCTGAATTATTACGAGTTGTTCTTGAGATATAACACATTAAGTTTTCGTGGAGAACATAATATGATATCACACAATAATCAATTCTCTAAGCAAAAATAAACGTTTTAATGATCAGCGAATTTGAATTATAAGAAAGCTGTAACTTTGCATAATTATTTTCTAACAATATTGAAATTCAATCATGTTAGAATTCATTCATGAGTTTGGCACGTCAAACTTTTTGTATTTGGCCTTAGATTGTTCTTAAAATCGGCTGAACTGTATAATTGATATCGTCGGCCCTCTAAAAGGCTTGTAGAGGCTGCAACACATAGCTAATGCTTTACAAGAATGTTTCTTAATTTTACATAAATTTTTCATATTATTTTTAATTATAACTTTTCTGGTAGAAGTGGATGGAATGAGTTAGCCAAATTTGGAATTTATTGAGAAACTTTTTTCTAAACCGGTTCCTCAACCTATACATAAATTATTTTTTTAGAAATTAAGAATTGCTTCTGATGTGAATTCGCATTCTTGAAAAGTTATCCCCTCTTCGAATTTTATATCATGCAAATTTAACTGAGCTACATTGTACATCATGCAAACTACACCAATTTCATCCATTACTTCCTAATTGTGGTAACTCTGTTGTAAATCATTCAACGTTGGGAAAATAAAAGCATCATTCAAATTTTAGAAACCTTCGCGTGATAAGTGGTCGCATTTCTCGCTGAGGGCGAACATTAAACATAATTGGACGGATCGTGTTCTACTACCGCAACCGAACGAAGATCGATTTTTCTCCGATTGTGGATAAATAGAATAAATCAAAATACACATTAACGTTTATAGCGTTTACATAATTGTGACTGACTTATATAATTTTGTGAAGGCTTTGATAGACGTTCTGATATGAAACACACATGAATGTAAAATGCTACAAACACGTATGTAGATTTATGCATAGGTATTTTGCTCGCAGTATAAGGACAGGACCAAATTTCAGTGAACATAGGGAACAGATACGAACAAACTTCTGGGACACAATTCGTATTTAAAATGCAGTCACTAATTTAATGTGTATTATAAATACATTTTGAGTGCGTTTGTGTGCGAGTACATGTTAACTTTTACATAATTGTGACGGATTTGTGTATATTTGTAAAGGCATTACGTATTTATAAATGCCCGTTATGGAACATGTACAGATGTAAAAATTTAGAGAATCTTGTATGCATGCAAGTTGTTCCAATACACTTCCCTAACAGCATGATGGCTTGTCCGAATTTCAGTTGAAAAACAGGGAAAAAACAGAATTTGGAACACAAGTCGTTCCTTTAATGTGCGATTGATGTACTGAAAATTATAATGAAAAAATATTGCAATTATGTAAAACAAATAACGAGCGTATGGACATTAAAAGAAAAATAGCAATGTTTTGTTTTTCGCAGCCCGATGAAGAGAAGATCGGATCAGAAAGAAGATTGCTCAAAAAGACCTCATATTTCATTACTTTTTCTACAG
Source organism: Amaurobius ferox (assembly GCA_951213105.1). Lineage (NCBI taxonomy): Eukaryota > Metazoa > Arthropoda > Arachnida > Araneae > Amaurobiidae > Amaurobius > Amaurobius ferox. Next base: position 130,341,135 of record OX578136.1, read on the forward strand.
TATATAGTAATGCACAAGGAAAGTATTAGAATTGTGTCGAAAATCTATGACCAGATTTCGACGGATCTACACGTTTCGAACACTCTACAACTCGAAAAATATATTTCTCGAGTGACGTCTATGTGTGTGTGTCGGTCTGCGGAATGTATGTATCCACTCTATCTGAGAAACTGTTTGAACAAATTTCACAAAATTTGTTAGATAAGTCAGTTGTGAGTTACCCTGGTGCTGATTAGGTGTTGGTACGATTCAATGAAAATGTCTTCTTTTTCAAAATGGCTCGCAAAAAATTAAATTTATCCACTCTAGCTGAAAAACTAATTGATACATTTTTACAAAATTTGGTAGATAAGCCATTTATGGGTAACCCTGGTACTAATTAGATTTTAGTAAAATGAAAATAGAAATGGAACCTACATTTTTTTTCCAAAATGACCCGTTAAAATCTTCAAAATCTAAAAGAAAATAAAGACTAGTATGCTCAATTGTATGAATTAAATGTATGTTTTATACGTAATTTTTAACAACGAATAAGACTAACTCCATAGTTCTAAGATTCACTGCTCTCGATATATGCTGGTTCCTCTGCTTTCTTGCCACGTCACCTATGAAAATACGTCCAGTCGCTAAATGAAAACGAAAATTAAATTAAAACCTATGAGTTTAACGTAATTTCAAATAATTATCCCTGTTACTTTGGGCAATTAAACTCAATTTAGTGAATTGTGAAAGAAAGAGAAAATTAATTTAGAACTGTAGGGAAAGGCATGAGCTGCCCACATCAGTTTTTCTTTTCTTTTTTTTTTTAGTTTCAGTAAAAGTAATGAACTTAAAATTCTGAAAAAAAAAAATTATCATATTTACACAATCCCAACCCAAATACAAAGAAAATTAAACGGACGCCCCAGGTTGATGAGATAAAAAAATAGAGTGGTTATAATCTTATCTAACTTATCTAACTATCTAGCGGTTATAATCTTATAAACTAACTAAATAGAGCAGTTATGACTTATATGAAATTCGATCAATTAGTTTCTGAGTTAGAATGGAGACATACATTGCACAGACAGACATACAAACACATACAGAGAATTCGCGCTAAAAAGAGTGCTTTCGTATTCTAGAGGTCCCAAAACGTGTAAATCCGTCGAAAACTCGACTTGAGATTTTCGGCGTGATTCCAACACTTTCCCTGCACATTACCATATATTGCAGGGAAAGTAAAAAGTGCATTGATATTGAAACAAAATATCATCGTGTTTGTAACTTTTGCAGTCAAAAACATAAGGCTTTTTTTTTTAATAGAAAAATCTGATGTGGACAGCACATGACTTTCCCCGCAGAGCCATATTCACGCTCTCCATATTTCTTCAATAATTCATTAAATTGAGTTTACTTGACTTTGGGCAATTAAACTCAATTTAATGAATTGTGAAAGAAAGAAAGACAAAATGAGTTTCTATCTGAGCTGCCACATCAGGTTTTTTTTTTAGTAAAAGTAATGAACTAAAAATTCTGAAAAAAATCATCATAAGTACACAGCCAGGTTGATTAGATAAAAAAACAGAGCGGTTGTAAAAAGTCAAGAGGATCAAAAATAAATAATTACTTAAATTCATTTTCTCCAATGTCTTTAAATTCATTAAATTGGGTTTAATTGTACAAAATAACACTAGATGCGCACTTTCAATTCAATTTTTGTTTCAATTTGGTAATTGGATATTTTATTCAAGACAATAATTCGACAAAACTTAAATATCCCGAAAATGGGTAGTCCTAGAGTAAGGATTGATCTTATTCTTTTCTTCGTTAAAAATTACTTATAAAACAATCATTTACTTGATATATTTCAACATGCATAGTCTTCAATTTTAGATTTTGGCGTTTTTTACGGGTCATTTCTTAAAAAAAGGCACGTTCTCATTTTTCCGAATCGTACCAAAATCTATTCAGCACCAGTGTCACACACCAGTCACTTACCTATAAAATTGTATGAAATTTGGATTGAATTTGAGGCACAAATTCAAACCAAATTTGAATAAATTTGTGAGTTAGAGTGGATACATACATTGCACAGACTGACACACAGAGACGTCGCGTGAAAAGAAGTTTTTTTCATGTTCTAGAGGTACCAAAACGTGTAGATTCGTCGAAAACTCGACTTTCAATTTTCGACATGATCCCAATAGTTTCTCTATACTTTACCACATATTGAAGGGAAAGTAAAAAATCTGATGTGGGCAGCACATGACTTTCCCTGCAGACGTTTATATTCACGTTCTCTTTATTTATTTTTAAATGTATTTTACTTTTAATTCAATTTTCGTTCTCATTCGGTAACCGGACTTATTATTAAAAGTGGGTAGAGAAAATACGAAAAACTAAAATATCTCGAGAACGGCTAGTCCTAGTGTAATGGGGTTGATCTTTTTCTTTTCGTCGTTAAAAATTACGTATTAAACGAGCATTTAATGGATATATTTGAGTATATCTAGTTCATTAGTTTAGATTTTGACGATTTTTGCGGGCCATTTTGCAAAAAAAGGCAGGTTATTTTTTCGAATCGTACCAAAATCTAATCAGCATCAGGGTAACCCACAAGTGACTCATCTACCAAATTTTGTGAAATTCGGTTCATTAGTTTTTCAGTTACAGTGGATACAAGCTTCTGCGGGCCATTTCACAAAAAAAGGCGGATTCTTTTATCCCGAATCGTACCCAAAACTAATCAGCAACAGAGTCGCCCACAAGTGACTTACCTACCAAATTTTATGAAATTCGGTCGATTTCTTTTTTAGTTAGAGTGGATATAAAATCTGCACAGACAGACACACCGACACCTAGACACACACACAGACGTCACGCTAAAAATGGTTTTTTCGTAATCTACAGGTCTCGAAACGTGTAGATCCGTCGAAAACTCGAGTTGTGATTTTCGGCATGATTCCAATACTTTCCTTATACATTACCATGTATTGCAGGGAAAGTAAAAACGTATTGGTCTTGAAAAAAAATATTATGTTTGTAACTTTCGCAAAAACTAAAACCAAAAATTAAGACTTTTTTTTGTAGACAAAGTAATAAATATAAGCATCCAAATACATGAAAAAAAATCTGATGTGGGCAGTGTCGTATCGCATGTATGTTCGATTCGACAGTTTGAGAATCGCGGCTTGGAAATCTCTCCTTTTCAACGCCTGCATTGTGTTAAGCCTTGTCCAGATTCATTTACGAGTAAAAGTCTAGTTTCGTTCGAGAATGTGAATTTAATGTTCTGCTGTTGTTTTTTCGCGGCGCCTCCCTCGTCTGTGGGAAGTTTTCGAAAAGCGAAACTTCTCCTCTGGTCGGCAGCCAATGGGAGAGCTTCTTGGCTGTTGTCGGGCAGTTGCGGCCGTGTTCGGGGGCTTTTGGGAGAAGAACTTTGAGAAGTTCGGATGTAAGTTTTCGGAGGAGAAAACGGAACAAAGAGAGTAGGGCCGGTGGCCCCATATTGCTGTGGATTATTGATTTTCCCAAAATCTAATCCGGGATGATGCCCGAGGAAGAAATGCACCGGGATCTGAAATTTTATTCAAAATTTAATGCTTTATTTTTCTGTTTTAGGTTGTGATTTTGACCGTTGTCCGAAAATCCGGGCGTGGCTGCTTGATCGGTGAATGCTGATGTCGTATACTTCAGTTAGGATATAATTTTTCGGAAATGTCCTTCAGCCATGTTTTTAAAGTTAAGATCGGAGGTTCTGAAACTATGTGGATTTGTTTTATCAACAGAACTGTAAGGTAAAATTACTAAAATTCTATTCATGAACAGTAGAACTTTGAATCATCATTCTAAGCACTGGTATAAATTTAAAGCTTATAAACTAACGTTTCTTAATTGGATTTCATATTGAAAGTATATTGATAATTGTCTATATAGAAATTTAAATTGATAAAGATTCTAAAGAGTGTGATTGATATAATGTTAACTGAATGTTAATTTACTTTGTATAAAGTTCTCTAGTGAAAGAGATTGTTTTATTTACCGAAGGCATTATTGTGAAATGGATATTGAATATTAAATTTGTTTGGAATATATATATATATAAAATTTAAATGGCTTACTTAAGAATAAATATGAATATTTGGTTTAATGAGTTAAATTATTTGCACACCCTGAATTCTGTCTTTTATTCTTCTACCCATCTGTGGACTAATGTCTCCAGACCGTAAGTACTCCTGGGTTACATGCGAGTTAATATATATGAATTATATGTCAGTATTATAAGTGAATTATGTGTGATTATACTGTGACGCCATGTACTGGACTGCATATCTTCGATTCTTCTGTGCATATCGGTCGTGAGATCGGTTTCGGTTTCACTTTCGTTCGACTCCCCGCCGATTTGACTCCGGAGCCGAATCCACCGCCGATGTGACTTTGTCGTCGGGAAGGGTTCTGATGCGACACTGATCTCGTGACTCTCCCGATGCGACACTGATCTCGTGACTCTCCCGATGCGACAGCAGTACAAGATTTTCCTTATATAATGCGATGAATTTACAACTTTTACAGTAAAAAAAATAGATTATTCATATAGTAGATATTTATATTCTTTCCAAGATATTGAATTTTCGTCAATGAGTCGTCATTTTCATTGATTTAACATTCATTCACTTTTATCCATTTGGCGACTTTTCCGTTAATTTAGCAACATTTTAAAAAGTCGCCAAGTTGGCGACATTCCACCAAATTCTTCACCAAAATCTTGCCAAGCGTTATGGAGAGAAATAAGTTATTCTTAAAATAGCAGATAAATGACTATTGGCGTTCAAATACAAAAGTATTACTCAAAGTATTTTTTTTTCCTGAATGGCACGAGCTAGATCCACAAGAATGATGTCACTAAATTTATCACATAATATTACATATGAAAAATGAAGATGTTTCTTAATAGGAAATATTTTTTATATGATTTTTTGATAATTTTTTTGAAAAATGTGCAATATCTCGAGAACGGTTAATGTTAACGTTTTAAAATTTATGTCAATCGTTTTCTAATGAAAAATTACGTAAGAAATGTCTATTTGCGTAACTTTATTAGAGATTTTGATTTTTTGATGACGTTTTCAAAATTTCACTCGAAAATTTAGGGGGGTTCTGAGCATTTGATTGCGTATAAAAACGATAGGCTTCCAGTATTTACGCATTGTAATTTTTGTAACAATTTCGTTCGAATCGGTCCATTCGTCATCATCAGTTATCGTCTTCACAGAATCCCTGACACACACACACACGCAGACATCACCTCAAAACTCGAATTCGAATTTTCGACCCCGTCACAATACTGTCCTTATACATTATTGTATATAAGGAAAGTAAATTTGAAAGAAGGTATACAGGGTGTTCCAAAAAGATTGAAACGCGTTTTAATTCTTTACCCGTTGGAGATAAATGGGCAATGTAAATTGTAAAAATGTTGAAAGGAAGGTATGAAATAAAACTACTGCAATGAAATAGTCCTCCCATTCATTTTCAAAAAGTTACACTCTTTAAATTTTTATACGACCCCCTTAGACAAAGTTGGTCAATCATATTTTTTTGTTTTTAATGCAACAAGATGATTAAAATAAACCGCATATCTGTATTTTTAAAATCAACTGAATTATGATTAAGGAAAAAATCTGACTTATGCCACTTTTCCATACCATGTGAAGGGCTGTTTCATCAATGGAAATAGGGATCATGAACAATTTGACGATGAAAATTGTTTAGATCAAAAATACGTTAATATGTGTCAAATTTTTTTATCAGAAATGCATCTAAAAAAGCATTATACAGGCAGAGATCATATAAAGCAGTGGTACTCACTATGCGGTTAGGCATCCTATGTATTATCATGCAGTTTTATCTTTTTTGTGATATGTCACAAATTTACTTTTCTAATTTGATATATGGTCTCCATTCACAATGTTCAATTTTCAATTAATATAACTCGCTCAATATTAAAGATACAGATATGCGATTTTTTTAATGATCTTGTTGCATTAAAAATAAAAAATTTCTGATGGACCAAATTTGTCTAAAGGGGTCGTATAAAAATTTAAAAAGTATAACCTTTTGAAAATGAATGGGAAGACTATTTCATTAACGTAGTCTTATTTTCTTCCTTACTTTCAACATTTTTGCAATTTATGTTTCCCACTTATCACCAACAGGTAAAGATTTAAAGCCCGTTCCAATCTATTTGGGACACCCTGTATATTATACCATGTGTGTGTGAAGAAGCAAGAGTTAAAAGATTAAAATATAGATAACAGTATGATTTTGAGAAAAATACTTTTTGTAAAATTCATTGGAAAAAGTAAAATATTTCAAATGGTCACATCCGATTTAAGACACCAGCAGGATAAAGAAAACGCAAATATAAAAATCTTACATTTGGTGTGGATTAAGTATTTTGAGCTACGAAAACCTTAACGAACAAGTATGAACAGAGACGAGATATTTCAGTTTAGAAAACCAGAATGCAACACTGTTTTAATCAACTTACTTACGTCTTATATTCAAGACTCCTTAAATGAAGATAATTTCAGTTGAAAATTCAAATTTATTAAAATATCTCATGTTCAAATTATATACCACGAAAATTTTAATCAACAATATAAGATAAAATGCAAACTACATAAACTTCATCGATTTCTGACTAACTGCCATGTATTTATTAAAAAGATGATATGGGCATCACATGACGTTCTCTAATGCAATCAATTTACTTCTTTCACAGTGAAAAATGTATATATAAGATCTACGATCCAATGTTTTAATGTTGAATTATACACTTGGCGCTTTTCCAAATGATAACAAGTAAAGCTATTTCGTAATTACTCGATTAACTCATATTTCAGGTAACTCTAAATTAGCAATAATCAAAATCGACCAGCATCCGCAAAAACAACATAGTCCATATATTAAAATATTTTAATATTTAATTCATCGATTTGGCGACATTTTATCGTTAACTTATCGTCGTCTTTTAATTTTTGACGATATATTCGCTATTATAAGGCAGAACATATCCGAATTAGTAATATTGCTCTAAATGAGCCGTCAAGTGCGCCAAATTTAACACCAAGAAGATTATTTCTTTTGTAAAAATGACTGTTGGTGCCAACATACACTATTACACCTTTCTGGTAGGTCGGACGGTCTGGGTCTCAACAACAACAAATATCGTATCTCATGAATGGAGCATATTAGATCCACGAGAATGATGTTAGCAAATCTATTGCATATATGAAAAGGGAACACATTTCACAATATTTAATATTTCTATAATTTTACGATTTTTTTGATAAATTTTTTTGTCAAAATACAATATCTAGAGAACGTTCGTGATAGCATTCTAAATTTCATGTTAATAGTTTTCTAATAAAATAATTATATAAGAAAGTAGTATTTACGTAACATTCTTAAAAAAATTGATCTTTTGAATTTTTCAAAATTTCGTTCGAAAGTTTGAGAGTGTTCCGAATATTCGATGGCGTTGAAAATCAATAGATTTCCAGTATTAACCAATTGTAGTTTTTGCACAAACTTTCATTTGAAACTCTCCATTCGTTCGTGAGATACGCCCATACTTTCCACAGACTCATATATTCACAAATACTTAAACACACACATACACACACACACAAGCATAGAAATCACCTCAAAACGTTCGATTCGTATTCAGAAATGCTTGAAATGTGCTCTCTCGTCCATAACTCGAGTTCAAATTTTGGACCCCGTCACAATACTTTCCCTATATATTATACTATGTATATAGAGAAAGCGAAAATCCCTAGAAGTTGGGAAAATAACGAATCCATTTTAATTTCGAAAGAGCGTCGCGTGATAAGTGGCCATATATAACTGACAGATAACGGAAATTAAACGTAATTAGACGCATCGTGTTCTAATACCACGACTGAACAGAGATCGATTCTGCACAATTTGTAGATAAATGGTATAAATTCAAGTACACATTGATTTCTGCATAATTGCGACTGACTTGTATAATTTTGTGAAGACGTTACGTATTATTGGACGTGTCTGTTATGGAACATATACAAATGTGAAAGGTCGGTAGGTATATGCATGAGGTAGGCATTTCCTTGACAGCCTGAAGACTGGTCCAAAATTTCAAAGAAAACACAAATGAAACAGAAAGTTGGAACTTAGTCATTGCTTCGATGTGCTCTATATGTTCTGACACTGATGCAATAAAATTACGATCTGTATATTTAAGTTCTTCTCATCGCGTTCTCAGACAACTAGACCGATATTTGTATTTTTTTAAGTCAAGTTCAAATTATGACCATTTATCGGATCTATATGACTCCGACGTGTTATTTAAACCTTCATGATCAGTTTTAATCATTTGATTTTTATATGAAAGAAGCATTCCATAACGTAAACTTATATTTAGAACAGCGTGAATTTAGCCATGCCGTATCACGTGCTAGATTATTCAAAACTTTCAAAATTTAAAAAGAGCCGTAGAAATACTGAACCCGAAAGGTTATCCATAAACACTTGCTTGATGTATAAATTACTCACTTCCAGTTGTGAAATTTTCGCTATGTCCATCTAGAATTTATTATTTAACAACATTAATTTGGCACCGTATAATTCTCAGTTACCACTTTGCTAATGGGTGTGAATAAGACGAAAGAGCCCAGTTTGGGATCCAGGGTTCGCTACTGTCTGTCTCGGTCAAATAATACGTCTTATGCACTAATCATGTATATCATATAAGTTAAGCATCATTTCCGATATGAACTTGAATGGATTAAAAGTGACTACATCTTAAAATTTTATACCGAATAATTTAATTGAACTACCATTAGATATCACGCAAACTTCACCAACTCCATCCATCCATTACTTACTAATTGTGGTAACTCTGCTAAAAATCTTTCGACGTTGGAAAAATCACGGCAGCATTTTAATTTAGGAGGAACGTCGCGTGTGATAAGTGGTTACCTAATTCACAGAGAGCGGGATTTAAGCTTTATTGAACATTATCGTGTTCCAATACCGCAGTCAAACGAAGATCGATTTTGCTCTGATTCGGGATAAATGGAATAAATTAGATTACGCATTAATTTTTACAAAGTTTTGAGTGACTTGTGCAATTTTGTAAAGACGTTACGGAATTATAAAAAAGTATTCTGTGAAAAACGCATAAATATAAAGTCGGAGAAACTTAGTAGTTTAGGATCATAATGACATATATTCAAGCGTCCGATATTATATCCGACAGTTATACTAACAGCTATCCTAAACACAGCTATCCTAAAATTTATTACCAGATAACATAGCTTCTATAGGACAACGGCCCTAACTTTTACTACCAGATAACAGAGATTCTGTAGGACTACTAGTCTAATTTGTATTACCAGATAACATAGCTTCTGTAGGACAGCTATTCTAACATTATGAACACCCTCTACAAACGGGAAGTGTGAGTATGCATTTGACCTTTATAGCCATTTGTATTTTGAGTTGCATGTTACCGTTATCTATAGGGGTTCGCAATATTGTAATATATATAAAGTTTTCTTACTGCTTTTTCAAGTATTCGTTCATAGATGTTGTTATCTGTAATGGTTGTTCGATCCTAACTTTCAATACTTTTCCCTATAAGCAAGTTCTATGAGTATGGCCTTCGCTTTTATAGCCTCCAGCATCAAGATTTTCATTTTCAGAAATATAAAACTGGATGCATGGTTGGATGGAATATTTCGGAAACCAAAGAGGCTCATGATAGTAAATGTTATACATAAACACTTGTTTGATATATAAATTACTCACTTCCAGTTGTGAAATTTTTACAATGTTCATCTAGAATTTATTATTTAGCAACATTAATTTGACACCGTATAATTTCAGTTACTACTTTACTAATGGGTGTGGCTGAGGCGAGATAGCCCAGTTTGGGATCCACGAAATAACACTGTCCCAGTCAATGACACTGTCTCAGTCTTATGTACTAATCACGTACATCATAGAAGTTTAGAATCATTTCCAATATGAATTCGAATGCATTAAAAGTGACCGCCTCATAAAATTTTACATCACGAGAATTTAATTGAACTAATATTGGATGTCATGCAAACTGCACCAACTCCATCCGTTACTTACTAATTGCGGTAACTCTGGTAAAAATCTCTCGACGCTGGAAAAATCAAGGCAACATTTTAATTTAGGAGGAACGTCGCGTGTGATAAGAGGTTACATAATTCACAGAGAGCGGAATTTAAACTTAATTGAACATATCGTGTTCCAGTACTGCAGTCTAAAGAAGATCGATTTTGCTATGATTCTGGATAAATGGAATAAATTGGATTACACATTAAATTTTACAAAGTTTTGACTGGGCTTGTGCAATTTCGTGATGGCGTTACGAAATTGTAAATGAGTCTTCTGTGTAAAACTCTTAAATATAACGTCACCGAAATTTAGGATCATAATGACATATATTTAGGTGTCCTATGTTAAACAGTTATATTTTAAGTTTGTATTACCAGATAACATAGCTTCTGTAGGACAGCTATCCTAACATTTGTTACCAGATAACATAGCTTCTATAGTACAGCGACCCTAACTTTTATTACCAGATAACAGAGATTCTGCAGGACTACTAGTCTAATTTGTATTACCAGATAACTTGGCTTCTGCAGGACAGTTATCCTAACTTGCATTACCAGATAACATATCTTCTGTAGGACAGTTGTCCTAACTCATGTTACCAGATAACATATTTTCTGTAGGACATCTATCCCAACTTGTATTACCAGATAATATAGCTTCTATAGGACAGCTATCCTAACTTGTATTACCAGATATCATAGCTTCTGTAGGACAGCTATTCGAACTTGTATTACCAGATAACATATATTCTGTAGGGCAGTTATCCTAACTTGGTATTACCAGATAACATAGCTTCTGTAGGACAACTTCTCTAACTTTATGGACGCCCTCTAGAGACGGGAAGTGTGAGTATGAATTTGATCTTTATAGCCGTGTGTATTTTGATTTGCGTGTTACCCTTATCTAGAGAGGTTCGCAATATTGTAGTACATAGCAAGTTTTCTTACTGCCTTTTCAAGTATCCGTTCATAGATGCCGGTATCTGTAATGGTTGTGCGATACTAACTTTCAGTACGTTTCCCTATAGGCGAGTTCTGTGAATATGGCCTTCGCTTTTACAACCGCCAGTATTATAGTCGGACGGTCGGGGTCTTCAACCTCCAGCATCATGACTTTTCTTTTTAGAAATATGAAGCTGGATTCATGGTGGGATAGAATATTTCGGAAACCAAAGACGTTCACGATGTTGTGGTGCATGGCAAGTTTGCTTAATGGCATTTCTGTTGGCCTGCTTGTCCTGCTTTAACTCAGGGAGAACGCCGGTACATTTTCTAATATGAAATACATAAAATGAGAGCGCTCGTTTTGGGCAGACACAAAGTTTTTCGAGCCGGATGTGACAGGGGGGGAAATGCCAAAATATATTATGTTTCTGTTCAGTTCAGGTTCTATCACTGTCGTATCGATCCAAACGAAAGTTTGACATTTTAGCTCGTGCATACTGACCAATAGATTACTTTATTCAAATTTAATTCCGACTATGGGGAAGTTGAGCTCATGAGAATTTTCAATTTAATGAATTTGCAAATGTACATTTCTAACGAACCAAAGTAATGGCGAACTGTTATTGTTAACTGTTAACTAATTAAAATTGTTGAGTGCCATGGCTATATTTATAGCACGATAGCAGCCTGGCTGTAAAGGAGATAATTTAACTTCAGATTATACTAAACAGGGTATTTAAAAAATATTGCATGACTAAATATCTTCTGAATGAGGGGTTGTATACCCATGGTTCCAATTTATGAAATCCTTTAACTAAGGTAACATCGTCTGCAAGTTTTGATTATGGTATTCCATTTAATAATAAAGTACAAATGTAACTTTTTATATTAGCCCCCTAGAGAGAAAATTTTCAATGATAAAAATATTTTCCATAACCTAATGCGTCAAGTAAAACAAATTCCATTGTCATACGAACAAAATTATAAATTAAAAGTTTTGTAATCATAAAGTTTTTATATCATGAATTAAAGTTTTGTAAGCATAATTATGAATTGTACGAAACTTGTGTTAAAGCTCGGTACTAATTTAAGTCAGAAGACACTTCCACTGCAGATACCAATATTCATGAACCGGTTTCAATGCTTATTATGCGCTTGTCAGCATGGAATAACCGATATCAGCAATCGAAGCAAGAAACTTACTATAAGCAACAATTTTTATAAACTTTAATGGAAATTGACCATTTTAGTACTTACAGGTGGTCAGCAAAAAAACATTAACAATATAACTTAGACCCCACGATGATGCAGAGAACATATTTTGTTTCCTATATTCCAATAAGAAGTGTATTGCACTTTTTTTGACATTATACTGTTTTTTTTTATGCATACGTGAACTATTTAGTCTAATACCTTATTGGATATCGAACAATCACAAGTAAGTATATATACACATAGACCTCCTTCTGTAATCAAAATTGAATATATTTTCCTATATATTTGAAGGCTACTGAGGGCCGTTTGGCCTCAAGTGGATCTAGTGCCTCACCAAAGTCCAAACAAATTTTTATATTCGCGACGTTAGATAACCTATTTTCAAATTTTTTTGGCTGGGAGACCATTGTCTCTAGAGGTAATCGGCTGACTTTTCCTAACTATTCTTCATCAGTAAAAACAATCAGTCATCAAAGAACTATTTTATAGTATGTATGAAGTAAACACAATATGTTACATATTACAATATGTTACACAATATGTTACACAATATGTTGATATTCTATAGTATGTATGAAGTAAACACAATAAGTAAACACAACATGTAAACACAAAAAGTTAGAATGATTGCGTTTATGGGGTTGCAGATAGGTCAAGGGGGATTGTGACCCCTTTTCCTGGTTAGAAGCTAGCTTTGACTTCTAGAAAACACTCCGAGAAACACTGCACACCCAAAACAACAATCGAACGTGTCCGTGGGGATAAAATGACCGAATCCCAGACAACACCACACAAGGAACAGTAAAAATGAATATATATATATATATTCATGTCTGTGTGTGTGTGTACGTACACTCATGTCCAAAATTTAAGCATAATTCTTAAAATGCGAAAAATTCGGCGTTCATATGGGTACAATGTTTCACAACTAGTTGTGGAGGATCGAGGGACAAAGATTAATCATTTTGAATATGCAAAACAGTTCAGTCGACGTCGCCATGCGCAAAGCACCGGCGTACGTCGGAACGAGTATAAAACGGCCTTGAGCGGCGGTCCGTTGAGGCAGAATTTCGCAATTCCTGTGGTATGGAGCGTTGTGAATAATCAAAAAGGAAGAAATATATCACAAAGATGCCAACTAGACACGTTTTCGAAGGGACGAATTTTTGGAATGCTAGAATCCGGTCGATCCCAAATCGAAGCGTCTCGAATTTTGAATGTGCCTCAGTCTGTGATCTCCAGACTGTAGGATAGGTTCCAAACCACTAGAGATGTTACCCGACGGCTAGTACCAGGTCGGCCTAGGGTAACAACCGCTCGTCAAGACAGACATTTGGCGATAACTACGCGACGTCAGAGGAACCGTTCTGCCACAGAACTGGGTTCAGCTCTGACAGCAGCCACAGCAGTCACTGTTTCGAGACAAACTGTTTACAGGAGACTCATACACGTTGGTCACTATGCAAGACGACCATCAGTTTGCATCCTCTGACGTCTGCACAGCAGCACACGAGTGTTCAGTGGAGTTTGGAATATTGTCAGTGGAGTGGGCAACAGTGGGGCAATGTCATGTTCAGTGACGAATCCAGGTTTAGACTGCAAACTGATTCTTGTTACACCACGATCTGGTGAGAACGTGGAACGCGTTTTCAGCCGGGAAACATAACGTAAAGATATCGTTTTCCATTTGGGGTTGTCATGGTCTGGGCAGGCATCATGATGAACGGCGCACAGACCTCCATATCTTTGACATGGGGTTGGTTACCGGTCAGAGATACAGATGAAGTCCGTGACCCTATCGTTTGATTGTTTCGAGGTGCTGTTGGTCCTGATTTCATATTCATGGACAATAACGCGTCTCCTGAGCACGCGGCCTTGGTCGAGGACTTCCAGAACTGAAAATATCCAGAACATGCAGTGGCCTGTCAACAATCCTGATCTGAATCCAATAGATCATGTGTGGGATATGCTTGGGAGATAACTTGCAGCCCTTCGCTATCCACTAAGCTCCGTTCCGGAATTGAAAACTGCTCTCCGTGAAGCTTGGAACTCTTTGAGCACACAACTCATCCAAACCCTCATTGAAAGCATGGGGAATCGTTGTTAAGCATGCGTGGCTAGCCGAGGTTCCCCCACACAGTATTAAACTGCAGAATCACATTGTTTTAAGCATTTTGTTTCAATGGGTTGACAATCGCATTGTGATCCTTTTCCTTTTAACCCTTTTCTTTGGGTAATGTCGGTATTATCCTTGTTTTGCATTATTTTCTTCTTCTACAACTCTATTACACCCGCATATTGCGTTTCCTTAAATTCCGATGTAGATTTCCTGAAATTTTCACATAAACAGTAACCATGCTATACTTTTGAACATGAGTGTATATATATATATATATATATATATATATATATATATATATATATATACTGGGTGATTCAAAAGTTCGGAGCAAAAGTAAAACGCTATAAAAATATCTATGGGTCCGAGAAACATGCGGTTTGCAGATTAATATTCACCGTGGTGGGGGATTTTGTGTGGTCTGAAAAAAAATTAGTTCAAACTCTCGACACTCGGTGGGCTGCGGCAGATAAAGCCATGGAGGTGATTGCACATGCACACATGACTAGTCTGCGAGATCCCTAGATCTCACATTCTGTGATTTCTCGTTGTGGGGATACCTAAAATCACGGGTCTATAGAGGAAAGCCCCAGTCCTTCCTTTCCAGCACTGAAAGGCGTCCTGCGGAAGGAGGTAGCAGCCATTCCCGTTAATACGCTGTTTCATGCTGTATCAGACGTAATACCGCGACTGCACTCAGTACTGGAATGTGGTGGTGGACACATTGAGCACTTGCAGCTGTAAATCATACTGAAATAAAATATCTCATTTCACAATTATTACCTCGCATTGTTTTCTTCGCAGCAGTGCTCCCCTAGTGTCGAGATTTTGAACAATTTTTTTTTCATGCCATGCAAAATCCCCCAGCACGGTGAATATTAATATGCAAACCGCATGTCTCTCCCACCCATAGATATTTTTATAGCGTTTTACTTTTTCTCCGAACTTTTAACTCACACGGTATATATACTATATGTACTATATATGCTATATATATATATATATATATACATATATATACTATACAGGTTGTCCCAAAAAGATTGAAACTCTCTTTAATTCTTTACCTGTTGGAGTTAAGTGGACAATGTAAATTGCAACAATGTTGAAAGTAAGACTACGTTAATTAAATAGTCTTCCCATTAAGTTTCAAAAAGTTATACTTTTTAAATTTTCATACAACCCCCTTAGACGAATTTGATCAATCAGAAAATTTTTATATTTAATGCAACAAGATCATTAAAAACAAGAAAGATCAATCATGAATAAAGCATTGGTTATGATACACTTTCCAACTTCAATGCAATTTTATATAAACATCTCTAAAATGCGGTACACTCCTCTATAATATTTTAAAAATTATCACAATACTACATGAATTTATTATATTTGAAAACTTAAAACTTCATCGAAAGGAATGAACTTCATTCAAATGACGGCATTGAAATATACATTGCCTGGTATAAACATCTCTAAAATGCGACACATTCTCGGGTAATATTTTGGAATTATCATTATACTACAATAATTTGTTGTATTTGAAAACTTCAACGAAAACAAATGAACTTAATTCAAATGACGTCATCGAAAGATAAATCGCCTCTATATAAACGCAGCATTTCATTCATACATTTTTTAAATTCCTTTCATTCATCACAATACTGTAATAGTTTATTTTATTTAAAAACTTAAAACCATGGAGGTAAAAGTAATTTAACTCTATGCTTAAAACTTCATCGAAAAAATAATCTGGTTCTTTGTGTAAAATCAATGAATGTTTCATTCATATCAGATATATTGCAGACTCCATGAGCTAAATAATTTTGTGTTAAAGAAATGCAACAATTCTTATACAACTCATTTTACATCTTTTGGTGTTTACATTTTCCATAAGGGAAAATTAGGCTTCATTGTAGAAATAATCAAAATTTGATGATCATTTAAACTCAAGTATATTGTACTTGTGTTGTTTCAGAATACAGATACACAGAAATTAAGCAAAAATAAAGCGGTTTTAGGACGGATACAACACAAAATATGAATTAAAAAGAACTTTAAAAATCATGATTCTGAGACGATATGGATGCCATATTTCATTTTGAAGTGGGTCACGTGATCTCTTCATAAAATAGTCACGTGATCGCTTAATGTAAGAGGTGTAATTATAATTTCAATTTTTTTTAAAAAAACAACTGAATATATTTCGCTGATATTTTTTTTATATATTTTATGGGATAATTTGAATATTACCTAACATTTTCGAAGCAATTTGTGAATTTTAAATCCGCTTAAAAAATGTTTGTAAAAAGTAGGTCCCATAGGGTTCAATGTATTTCATTTCTTCAACCCGAGTTCAATCCAAAACTAATTAAGTGATATTATTCAATTATATTCCCATAGGTTCCACAGACCGTCTGAACGACATACTAAAATTTCATTTTGATAAAGTTATTTTTATGGCAGTTATCGGGCTAAAAGACAGACAGATAGAATGAACAAAGTCATAAACACTTTTCAACTATGTTGTATAGTGTTAAAATCCGCATATCTGTATC